>VDFB02321000.1:0-45853 GCA_007258455.2 Sequoia sempervirens | reverse complement strand
GCCAAAAAGAACCTTCCAAAACTCTTCCAAAATGCCTTCAAATTACATAAAATTCAAGCTCTAACCCAACCATACAAAAAGCATTACAAAAATGCCTCCAAAATGGTCTCATTCCCTCCAAAACAGTCAAAGATGACCCACACACCAATCCCACATGTTGGTCAATATCATTATGTCTCCAAGCTTGACCACACTTTGAAAACATGTCTTCTAACCTCGTTTCCATTATGCTTGGAAGACAAATCTTCAACTTATATTCCTATGTTAAAACTTAAAGCAATACCATATTTGATTTTGGAGTCTATATACATGTATTAAATTTATTTATACATTATCATTAAATACATGTTTTATTTCAAAAAAGTTATAAAATATAAAAAATAAAGGCTATGACCTCAGCCTATGTCTTTGAAATGAAAAGATAAACATACAAGTCATTGAGGGGACATGTTTAGACACATGACACATGAACATAATGCAAGGGCATTAATTCAATGGATAAAAGTTTTAAATGAAAGAAAAAATATCCCAATGGGGTCGGAAAGAATTAGGGTTGGAAACCCTAATGTGCAAAATCTTGACCAAAAACTTCATTTTTTACTTTTGAAACACTGGAAACTATGATAAGGCACCACCATGGTCTTTGGTTGAATTCTTTGAAGCTTTTACAGAGGATTGATGGTGGGTTTTTGATATTACAGAGGCATTTCTCCACCCATTTCTTATGCAAAGAAATGTATGGTGAGCTTCATTTTCCTATTTCTTTGTACATTCACTTCAAAATGCATCATTCTATGTATATTTGTGCATTTTTGGGTTTCACTGTCACTATGGATTTTGGATCTGCACTTCATGGCCACGGCCTTGAGCTTTTTTTTCATTTTCACTTTAAAATACTTGGGTATCCTTGATTTGTTTTTGATGCCATGGAATAGCAGCAAGCATTGTCATCATCACCTTTGTTGTAATATTATTTGTGCAAGATTACATGTTATGAATGAAATTTCATGAGAGAGTGATCAATTAACACAAGAGCTAGCTCAGCCAATTGTTACACAAGAAAATGCGGCTCTGTGAAGATAAAAGGTTTGCAGAAAAAAATGGTTTGATGTCCTTGCATAGTGTGGGTATATTTTAAAGACTCTATGCATCTTCTCCATTTCTTCATGAATACTTATCCTTATTCTCAGCCTATGGGTTTCATTCTTTGAGGTCATGGTATCTTTTCATTTGTCTTTTGGGTTTACCCTTAACCCATGGCATTTCTTACTCTCTAAAAAAATGATCAAGGCTTGACTTCTCCCTTTCAAAACCCTAGCATTAAAAATATGGGTATTTCTATTTGCTTGTATTGGAAGTTGAAATTGTCTTTGCATTTTCCTTGAAGACCACCTATGCACAACACTGAAACCCCTCCACATGTGGCCACAATCTACATTAGTTGGTTCTTCCTTTCTATGCAAATGAGGGGTTTGTAATTTCTGGGTTACTACAAAACCCATACCCCTATTCACCTTTCCTCATGCATTTCTTTTACTAGATTCCAACCACCATATCTTTGTGATATTTACCACAAGGATGCCATAACACTACTTGTTTTCCTAAGATCATGTCTAAAAATGCCAACACTAGGGAAGGTTAATGCATATTATTCATAAGGTGGCTATCTAAATTCACCACAAATGGTGTCTTGTTGTCCTTATTCATCTGCAATTACTATGATGACTACACTTGTTCTTATAATTTCAAAGAGAAAAATGCATAGCAATTTGGTCATTTACCATTATGCATTTTTTTTACTTACTGTCACATAGCTCTTCCATCTCTTGCACATGTTTCTCTCTTACTTTGTTATAACTTAGTACTACTCATGATGTATAACACTTGTCTCTTAAATGCATTTAAGATCATTGATTATTCATAGGTTACTCCAACCTTCATGATTTATCCTTGACAATTGCTTGTTGCCCCTTTGATCATTAATCCATGTGATCACTTGCAAACACTGTAACAACCCTAAAGATGATTGAATTCTTTGTATCATTCATAGTCATGTTGACTGTGAGGATGATAGGTGATTCTTTACTCCATAGTCTGCTAAGACTATGTGCATGCATCAACTATTACAAAGAGCCCCTTTAATTATTACTCTTGAAACCCTCTTTCATTGTAACTTGATAGTGATTTGTCTTTCCCATGTGTACTGTGATCATCATGGTTGTAGATGAATAATGATTCCTACCAAATGCATTGTTGCTATCCTGTAGCATGCATTCATTGTGGTGTCTTGTAGCATGTATGTTGCTCCATATGACTCATGATGATTCCGGATAGGACTTGATAGCTCCTCCATCATTTATTGATGGATGCATAATTGAACTTGATGCATCTATAATTGAAATTGATTCATCTGTGCTTCAGTGTTCATAGAAACCACTTGTTTCTTTATTAAAATGGATCTTGGATCCACTTAAGAAGATTGAAATACATATTCGGTAGAGTATTTTCTATTTTGGCATGATGGTAGCCTATTGTTTGATTCACTATGAAAAGATGAAGAGTAACTTTCTTGATAGCTCACATTGTTTGTTGCATCTTTTGAATCTGATAATGAAAGTTGATAACTAGTATGATTCCATATTGAATTAATGCATCAAGAATAGGTTTATCATTGATTTGATCAAGATGCTCAATTTCCTATCCCTCCTAAAACACATGAGAGCAACATGCTGGGATCAACCCTCGTGGGAGCCACATTTTACATTTTACCCCACTTGCTATAATTAGCTAAAACAACAATAACAAGGGTTTGTCTTATATATGCACAAGGAACAAACAAGTTAGATAAACAAAGCATATCATAGGTGTGTTTGATTACTATTTTCTTGTTTTCCTAGACACTTATGGTATGCTATCTATTTTAATGCTTATGGACATTAGATTACATGTTTATGGATGTTTTACACATATTCTAATCCGTGACCTTTCATTGCTCTAACAACACTCTTCTTTCAAATGCAGGAAACCTAGGAGCACCAAGGAGAGTGTCAAATGAAAGCAGGATAAGTGGGGAGTACTGAGGATGACGTAAGACAAGGCCAATGGGATTTGTCATTTCGGGAAATGGCGGGTCCCTTTTCATTTTATGTTCATTTCTTTTCTTTTATCTAAATGTATATTCTTTTCATAAGATATATTAGTCCTCGCCGGGGAGGGACATTATACACTTCATGATCATCATTAAAGATTATGATTTTCTTGGCAATGTTTGCTCTTTCTTTTTCTGTATATACGAAAAATTATAATTTATATTTTGACCATCTCCCTTTATGCAATATAAATTGAAATTTAGCAAAAGTGATATGTAACTTTAATTTTTTAATGCAAACATATCAACAAGTTACCTTAATAATAGGAAGTAAAATTAGTATGTAGAAGAGAATAACACAAACTCAACTGAGCTATGTACGAAATAAAAATATCAAGATCTTCAGAAAGCTCACCCAGACATAAGGAACTATGTGGTCAGCCAAAAAACACCATACAAGAAAAAATAAGAAAAATTGCTTTTGATCCTCAACATCTCCCTAGGATAGTTGGTATGAGTTTTCCATAGTCCGTGTAAATAATTAGAGTGATATTTTGATCCTTAGAATCTCCCTAGGATGTGAGAGGAGAGCATACACAATTCTATAAGTGCCTAGACATAGACAAATAAGATGCACACAAATATTATTTCCCTTTAAAAAATAAAATGTGAGGTTAATTTTATTAGAAACTAATCTTGGACAAGGAAAACCTACAAGAGCATGTTTGTATTTTTAAATTATTGGGCTTGGATGATCATTCTCACAAGAAACAAGTGTTAAATACACTAAGAAAATGACTAAGATAGAAGATAAACACAACACAAAATAAGATGGTTGGTTAAAACTAAAAAATAACTATGAAATAACACATATGCTAAAACATAGAGTGCATATGATAAAATTTACATATGAACATTCCAAATCAAGTAAGATATGTTAAAATTTATAAAATAGTGAAACAAAAACGTAGACATAAGGGAGAAACAAGATATTTCTCTAGATAATCCCACCTAAACTAGCTAAATATTTGGGTAGGAACGAAAACCCTAAAGAAGAAAACTATTTTTATGGCGATGACACATTTTTTAGTTAATTGCGAGTTATCCATGTGATATTGAGAGAAAATAAGAATAATTCTTAACATAAAAAGTTCTACAACATCTCCCTCATGTTGAAGCTTTACTCATCACATATTTTTTTAATAAAAAGAAATCCAAATAATTGACCTTGTAAAATGAGTTGAAGATGAAATCTAGCCTAAAAAGAGAGAGTCCAAGAAATTCCATATCCTTAAAGACCCAAAGGCCTTTTTAACAAAATGTATTGATCATTCTATTGTACCAATAACATCCATTGGTATGCATATTTGGCTCCTATTATTCTATATTGCATAGGAAATAAAAAAACGTTTGGCTCACACTTTAACATTTCAAAAAATTAAAATACTAAAGAATATTTTTTAAATCCTAATTTCTCACACTTATTTGGGATGCAAATTTTTTTTATTATAGAAGGTAGATGTAAGAAGACCTCTTGAAAAATTTAGACAATTTTAAATAATTTCATGTCTTTTCAACATCGCATGAAACCACATGAAAAATGATGACAAAAAGATAAAAATAAAAGAAGATTATGATGATGGGTATAAAGGAATATTATGATGGGATATGGATGTTAAAGGATATATTTTTTAAATATCCAATGGCACCCATGAAATTATCACTTTAATTCACCACTAATTTAAAAGGATAAGATGGAATAATTTAAATTTTTTTCTTTGTCATATTCATTTAATTCATAGCATCTATATAATCATAAACTTGCTTGTTTTTATTTTCCATATGACGATTATTTTAATTTGTGTTCCCCCCCTACTCCTTCCTAGTGTACCCTAACAACACTCAAATTATAGTTGTCAAATCAAAGAAAATGAAGGGTCGAGATGGAATGGTCTATAAGTTAAACTCGATTTCCCCTTATATAGTCGACATTTTTCCTTTATTTTATTTTATTTTTCCATTCTAAATGTAGTTTTTCTCTATTGAATGTATTATGGGTACGGCCATGCCTTCTCCATCCTCTCTACTTAAAACTTGAAACTATTCTCCCATTACAGTTAAATATTCAATATAATGTTATTTATTTGTTGGATAATTTTTTGTGTTGTAGAACTATTTCAAATATTTGAACCTTTCAATATAGTTCATTTGCTAAGGTGGTTATATTCTTGTATTTTATTTTCTTATTTAATCTCAAATCTTCTCTTGAAAATTTGGATCTTGGCTTGCTTAACTCTAGTATCTACTTCATAGATCTTGATAAGATTTTCCCAAACATCTTTAGTAGAATTATAATTCATCACTTTCAAAATATTTGAATCATCCAATCCACACAAGAGAGTTTTCTTATCTTTGGAATTGATTTCATATAATATGATTTCAGTTGGATTTGTTAGAGGAGTAGTAGAAGCAGCATATCCATCCTTGATTGATTACCAAAAACTAAACCCTAGGGAGTTTAGGTTTCCTTCCATTCTTAATTTCTAGAAAGCATATTTTTTCCCATCAAACCTAGGACCCTTGTATGAACCATCATGTTCCATCACAAATACTTTCCTCAAGTGGTCAAGATTTCTTAAGAGGAACTTGGCTCTGATACCAATTATTGAATAGATCTGAAGATTGAGATGGAGGGTGAATTATTCTACTCAAAAACTTAAGCCCTTTCAAAACTTAAATCTTTCAACACAATTCAACCTTCTTTAATAGATCAAAACATTTAAATAAAATACTAATAGTGAAGGATATAGTTGTTTTATTCTTCAACAACTTATGTAATCCTTAGCAATGAAAGATATAGAAATTCTACTTCTAACCAAATCAACAGCAAAGAAATATGAAGCAAAGAACACACACACATAAGAGATCACTAGATTTACATGGAAAACTCAACAAGAGAAAAACCATGGAGAGAGTTAACTCACAATATAAAGGCTCGCTACCAAAAAGGACTTGCAAACCAAGGTGCACAAACTAAGTGTAAGATACAAAGGACTTTTTTAACTTAAAAGAAACACAACCAAGAGAAAGATACAAGGATCTGATGAGATTCACTATCCTAGAGTAGGATACAAAGATTTAGAGAAACATTACAATGTTTGTCAATATAGCCCTTTGTTTATTAAAGCGTTATAGCACATCTGGTCCTAGCTCTTCAATCAAAATTTCTCATGATCTGAATGGATGTGTTGGTGAGGTTTGCATCAACATTGATGACTCCAAGCATGATGCTTCCAGTACTGATGAGTAGCAACAAAGTAATAATTTTCTCTCTACTCATGTCGCTTGTATGTCAGAGATTCAAAGTTTTCAGTTTGACATGCTAGAGGATGAGTTTCCCTCTGCATGCCAACATAATGAAGAGGCATATTTTTATTTTCCATGTGAATTAGAGGCATCTTCTTTTTTCTTTGATTCATGTGAGGTGGTGAGAAAATATGAATATACAATTATTTCATGTAGTGTTGATCAAGGTTTGGAATTTCTACCACCTACTAAAAAATTAGAAAATGCAATACATTGTAGTGAGGTGGCTTATATATTATGGTTACCATATAACAACAAAGTCAAACATGGAGCAATTTCTCTCTTGTTCAAAGGTAATCAAATATTTATTTTTATAAGAAAGAGGCTACTTTTTTTGCTATGGTGTAACAGAAATAATTATTGGTTGAAGGAGATCAACTCCTTTAACAGATTGGTGTTTGACAGGGGAGGTGTTGATTTCTCTTTTTCATTTAGTTGTCTCGGGCCATCAAATTAGGTTTACAGGTTGGGTTGACTATGTGACCCAATGGTTTGGCATGGTCTTCTTTTACCAAAGATTTGAATCCTCACTATGTTCTTGCTAAATAGACATCCCTAACTAAAGCCACTAGTGGAGCCTACAAAATCCATGGTCATTTTGAATTGTTGTGGTCCTTGAGTTTTTGAAATTTCTTAATTGTGTCCAATTAGGGTTCTAACATTGCAAAATAGGGCTTAAACCCTCTTAAAACCCTAGTTGTCTTCATGCCTTGGTAATTTGTTCTATTTTCTTGTTGACCTCTTGCTCATGATTCCTAGTCAACCAAGTTATAACATATGTCTTCATTCTCATATTGTGACTGGCCCCTTTTTCCTTGTGTTACCCATTTTTCCCATTGCCTTGCAAAATCTTTTGAAATGCCCCTGGTCCCAAATATTTCACCTCATTGAAATATTTGATCAAATATCAAAAATGTGCCTTGGTCATTGTTATGTCCCCATATCCATTACCTAGCAAGGTCCACTTTTTATAAAAACTTTTAGCACACATGCAAAATTCTTTCACTTAAGTTATTCCATCATATTGCACCTTCACATCACTAATTGAACCCTTATTTTCATGTCGCTTTGTGTGATGTGTGATGGCAGTTTGTCATCGCGCTATGTCTTTGCATTGCATTTTGGTTCTTGGCAGCAATGTGTGAGTCTGTGATGTGTAATGATCAATCATAAATGACTTAGATATGAGAGAAAAAATCTAATGGTCATTGCAAGAGTTCAATGCATTGCATTTGTGTTCCAAAGAAAAAAAAGGTCTTTTCATGATGTGCGATGTGAGGAGGGAGAATCAGAAAGTAAAATATTGTATGTCAAATTTTGGCATATCACAATGGTATAGTGCATCGTGTTTTCATGCTTAGTCGGCAGGGTCATTTTTGTGATGTGAGTTGTCCCAAAATCAATATTGGAAGGTAAATGGAAGGTGATCCAATAGTTATCTCATGCACTTAGTGCATCGTGATTGTATAGCAAAATAAGCAAGGCATATCTGTGATATGCAATGAGCAGTATGATGGGGCCTATTTTGAAGGTGCTATGGAGAGATATATAGACAGGTTTCCAAGGTAACATATGGTGAGATTTGATAGCATCCCACAAGTCATTCACATCATAGTTGTGAATGACATCGTGGTAAAGAAAAATGTGATGTTCACAAGGGTTGTGATGAGGACTTCAACAGTTTGGATTTTAGGATGAGAATCCAACGGATATCACATGTAGTCTTTGCATCACAATTTCTTATGGTGAGGCTACTTTTCATTTGTGATATGTGAAGGGATTAGGAAGTGAATATTCTAGGACATGTGGGAGACAATTATTGCATTGCACTCTCCTAGTGCATCGTGGTTTCATATCTTCTTGGCTTAAGGATTTATGTGACATGTGATGGGGAGGTATATGTCGGTGGAATATTCTAAGAGGTGGATATTAGTTGCATTGCATGGGCTTAAGCCATCACGATTTGGTGTCTCATTCACTTGAGGATTTTGCAATATAATAAGGTAACACAATAGTCATTGATCATGAATATCTTGGCAATCAACAACTGCATTTTAAAGTTTCACTAAGGCTTGTATATCATTCGTTCATGCTTAATTAGATAGCAAGTATTCAAATTGCAATGATCAACTACTTCAGTTTGCGGGAAAGGGTCGAAAGTGATTGCTCAGTGACATCTCCAACTACTTGATCAAATTTGATCAACCTTGGATTGATTTTCCATGGTAGTCCATTGTTGCATTCATTGATGGATGGCATCATTACTCCTTGGTGTGTTGCAATGGCCATATTCTCTTGTTAGGGTATGTTTATCCAAAGTTGGTTGCAGATTTCATGGGTGCCCCATACTTGCATTCATGAAGTTGTCATTATGGGATGTGTTTGAGGTGTTAGGGGTCTTTATGACCTAGTTGTTTCTCTATCTAGAGAGAAATTCGGATCATTTGAAATGAAATTGGATTTCATCTTTCTAAAACCATAGTTAGATTAGGGTTAGGGATTTTGAATTCAATTCTTAGTCATGCCTACACTATAAAGGAAAATTTTGTTGTTTTTGTTTGGGTTCAAAGGTCAGCTCTCTCTAGGGAGGTTATATATTTTGGTAAGGTGGATGCTATGTACAGAAGGTGTATTGTTGAAAGTTGAATATTTGTGTTCATAAGCCATTCCTTGGAATTTCCTATGTATTATGAATTGTAGCATATATGAATATACTCTATTATGAAATTTTCTCCAACTGTGAGTGATATGCTTTAAGCTAGATAATCAGGGGCTATATCAATTTTTCAAACACATTTTTTGTTCTAAATTATTTCATTGATTTGTTAGATGTCCAAGGGATGGAGTAAATGCTTGCAATGAATTAATGGGTATGTTGTCATCTGCTAGGGATTATTAAGTATTGTGTTGTCATCTTCTAGGGATTATTAAGTATTGTTGCATAATAGGCTTGTCGAGGTATGATTATCATAAGGTGGTAATTTGGTAAAAGACTCATTTTTTTTGGTATTGTCATCATAAAATGCATAACATATGACTCTGTAGCCTCAGGTAGGCACTTGTCTTGCATAGTTTTCTTCCCCCATCCTCTAAAACAATCTTTAAAATCAAAAATTATTTCTGTACTTTCTTAGTTTATCTTTTCTTTATGTTTCCTACTTTATACCTGAACTTAAATGAGAACAAGGGGTGTAACTATCCCTACAAACTCTTTTCATTTGTATGAAGCTTATCTACTTTACATATAGGGATACCCACCTAGGTGCTACAAATCTTGTAGTGTAGAGGAGAACTTGTACATTTGTCTCATGTTCAGTGACCCCTAATCTTGAAGTCCTTGAGCATAAGATTTGGCTATCCTTTGGAGGGTTTTCAAGGTTCAGTGGGAAAAAACACCAACAAGTAGATACAAGAAATATTAGCATATTCCCAAATCTACACAATAATAAAATTCAACATGGAGAAATTTAAAGCAATTTCATTTCTCCCAGACAATTTCTTTACAATCCATACACTATCAAACACATCTTCTACTACCACATGATCTAGAACCTGAAACTCTAGATATATCATCTTTGAATACTACTAAGCATCACATCTAAACCACACAAGCACATCTTCAAGCATGAATAAATGTAGAGCACAATACATAACACAACCATGTCACCTTGTACACTCTTTATGTAAATTTTCTCAAAAGTACTTGGAAACCATGTGAAATTGTTGCATCTGCAACACCTGCTCAACACCACAAACACCTTCTCATCATAACCACACTAGAGGTTGACATCAATGAAAACACTAATGACAACATAGCGCAACAGGTTAGTCTCCAATTTAAACAAGTCATCAATTGAATTATTAAAGAGAGCTAAATTTGTTTTTTCATCCTTGTAAATATAGGATGAAAATGAGGGGATTATGCCTACAAACTCTACCTTCCATATATCTAGGATTCTATTACACCTAAATTATCCATAATTTTAGGCATAATTCCCTATTTCATTCCTTAAAACATCTTCAACTTTGATTTGAACTACATATCAAGATTTTTTTGAAAAGAAAAAACCTCCTCCAGTATTTCTATTTGTTCACTTATTTATACCAAACTCTTAGGGGCACTTCCATAAAAATATGTCATATTTATCATTTCCTTTATTCAACTGCTCTAAGAATCCACCTACTCAACACATCTTAGAATCTATTCTAAATTTTCCTATGATTTGCATAGGCTTTCTGTAGTCCATAAAATGAACTCTAAGATCCCTCAATCTTGTGCAAAACACATGATAGCCTATGACCTAAAAGGTCATAATTAATATTTGCGGCTATATTCTTGGACTCTTCTTTGTCTTTCCTTTCACTTTCCTTGATTTGTTTCAACTATTCCTTTAATTCCTTTATTCTAAGAGATAATGTCTCTCAGTCCTGAGCTAAAAATTTAGTTGATGTGGATGAAGGAGGTGGAGGACCTACAAATTGGGGTGGTGGAAGTTGAGTTATCACCTTATTGTACTAATCCTACAGCTTTACATGCTTAGAATGTAACCTTTCATATTCTTCCTCCTGCCTCTTGGTAATTCAACTCTAAACATGGTTGTATGCACAACCAAAGTTGTTTCCTGTGGTGTTGATGTATCAGATGTTATTTTAATTATCAGATTCCCTATGACATCCTTAATAGAACCAACAACTCTTGGTTTATGTGTGGTAGGGTCCATTTCCCATATTGCCAAGGTCTATGAATTGGGACTGTAATCGGACCCAAAATATTCTTTCTCGACTTGCTCATTAGATGTGAATACATTTTCATCCTGATGCCTAATTGTGTCTAGAGAAATGGTTGAATCAAGGTCCAAATCTAGTAGCAAAATAATTCCACTCTCTTTTACTATTCTTCTTCCTTCTTCTAGAGTGATCTTTGATGCATCAAAGTCCATTACTTAAAGGACTTACTAAGTAATTTCTTCATATCTTGAAGGATCCACTTCCTCTTTTGCTTGATTTAATATTTCATTGAATTCATTTCTCTTGACCTTAATCATGAAGTCCTTGAACTCCTTAGAAGTTAAAAAGGTATCATCATCCATGAATTTGGTACAAGTTAAAACTCTAACATTAGATCAAGAAGCAAGACATCACTATAAAATTCAATGGCAAGCCTATCATTAGGCACCTGCTCATCTCCTTGATTGACTTGAGGGGAAGGGAAGCATTGATCAAATTCCTCATCTCCTGGAATGTTCTTTGCAAACCCTTATTATATCTTGATTTCTCCTCCCTCTAGATTGATTGAATAGTCAACCAATGGTTGAACTCCAATTGGTGTTGAATGACTTGGGGTGGATTGCGTTGAGGATTCTGCTAGAAAGGCTTTTTTTTAATAGGTTGTTCAACTTATTCTGCCTCAAGTCTTTGCTCAACTAGCCTCCTTTTGAAATATTTTCCACTTTCAAAGAATTCAAACATCTTTTCCATCCTCTCAATACTATTTGTGATGTTTGTAGAGGGGTTGACATAGGAGTGATTGTTTATAATTATTTTCTCTTCAGATTGGACCATGAAGATCCATTATTGTTTCCTTTCCTTTACCTCATCATCCATTATGTGGTTTCTTATATCATCAAATACATGGAATTGGTTATTGTAAATTGGATATACCTCTTTCTATTCACATTTGATTCATGTGCCCCTTAGGGTCACAATTTCTAGTAGGATCCACCTTCATTCTATAAGTTTACAGTATGGTTGGAAAAACATCCAACCCTTCTTTTGTAGTTTTATTGAACTAAGTGAATCTCATTCCCCTTTGAATGAGTGGCCCTTTCTTAATAAGTTTAAAATGGAATTTATCAGCATCATTGAGCTGCCACATAATCTCCATGAAATCTAATCTAGCTATCACAAATTTAGGGAGATGATGTGGTTATCATATACTATAAAAAGTATGCAATTGGTATGCAAATACCAATATCCTTAGTTGTGATCAATCTTCTTGTTAGGATCAAATTGTAGAGTACTGAGAAACTTGACAACTTTTTTTGAAATCCTTTTTGTGGGTTGAAGGCCAAGATTTCCAACACACTTTGTACAAAGCCATTATCAAATACCAAATAATTAGTATATGGATAGTGGAAATCCCAAATGTATGTCCACATTTGGATAGGTGGTTTGTTTCCTTCCTCATCATGTAGTTTCAAATTTAATGGACCAATCCATATTTTTTTACCACTGGAAAGAATCATATTGAGCAACAAGGAGAACCATTTGAAGTATAGACTAGTGTTGGGGTATTTTAGCTCTGTTAGTTGTTGAATGAAAAGCTCAGAGGGAGGTTGAATCATTTGTATCAATTAAAACATCAAAAACCATCAACAGTAATCAGATCCACATGTGTTCATCAAACCCTTAATCTGTTATACTATTTAAACATGAAAAGTAGATAAAAAAAAATAATAACAACACCATACACAAGAGAACATCAAATTTATGTGGAAAACCCAATGAGGGAAAAACCACAGTGAGGACTAGCTCCAAATATAAGTAATTACAAAATTAGTACAAGGGCTCACTGCCAGAATAGGACACATTTTCCAATAGGGCTCACAACCAATGCTAACTTCCATAGAAAGAAAAGAAGATAGAAGAGAAATGTTACACAGAGAATAACTTATCAATGCAACAAGGAATCCACCACAATTTTTCCAAAAATATTGCAACCTTGTTTAAAAGATTACGGAAACCTTTAGCTCACTACCTTTAGAAGTCTGACACTTTGAAGTCCACACTACTCTACTCAAATTTACATCTATACTTCTAAAATTTGCATCACATTCATCACCCATATCTATCTCACGTCTATCAACAACACCACTCTTATTTATATCATCCTCAACCTTGAAAACCTTCTCTAAGGTTGGCAACACATCATATTTTCAATTTTAAATTAGTTTGACACCCAAACATTTGTGTGGTGGATAGGAATGAGGGTGACCCAGATAAATCCTTAGTTAGGACCCAAATGTATGCTAACACACCTCAACACGCTTCCACAAGCTTTGCATGTAATTTTAACACTAGGTTGGCCATTACCTGTTCAAAACACCATAAAACTATTAAGTACACACTTCCTATTTGATCAAGATGACACACAGATCACACAAATAACTTTTACACAATCAAGAACAATCAATGAACCAGCTGAGATTGAACAAATACTTCATCCAAACTTGCATCATAGAAATACTTCAACTCATAGTATTTGGTTAACCTTATACGCACACCAACACATGAAACACACACTGCACTACTCCAAATTAGGAACAAACTTGAATTATGAAAGATGTAAGCAACATAAGCAACTTTCCATATCCACACAACCTAAATCCAAAATGCAGAGAAATGTGAAGTAAATGCATTTCTCATAGACCACAACAAACAACACTAAATATCTAGCACACATACTAGTGAACACATCTCACTTTGCACGTCAATCCAAAAACCCAAACTCTAGATATAGAAACTACTGAAACCTTGAACAACATATTAGATCCACACAGGCATAACATCAACATAGAAGAAATGTGAAGCACATATCAGAGCATGTTTTGAACACATGCACAACACTATTTTTTTTTTATCAAATTTTCTCAAAAGCACTTGGAAACCAAGTACCAGAGACACCATCTCAATACATTACATCATTCCAACACATATCCAAACACTACAACATAAAGATAGCTCCATGTACTCATAGTACTTCCTCAATATCTCAACTATAAATGCACACAACCTGCAACAAACAATTTTCTCAATATCCTCAACATCTTCATCATGCAATAACATTCCTCAATACATAATTGACATCAATGACAACACCATCTTGTTGAAATGAATAACAACACCTTCATACTTGCAAAAATATCCCCCTTTTTCATTGATGGCAACACATGATGTGAAAAACCATTAAAGACAACACTATAGCTCTGAACACACTCTCTCATGAATTTCCTTTTACTTTCTCTCCCCCTATGTAGGTAAGATTTTTCACATGTTTCTTTCCCCCCCTTTGACATCAATGGAAAAGCATAAAACATTTGTTCTCCTCTTTTGACATTGAACAAAGCTACTTGCAACTCCACATTAGTTTCCTTTTACTAATCTGAATACTCCCCCTTGGGAGTACACCCAACCAAATCAACATCTCTGCATAATGACAACCTTCCTTACTACAACAATGACACTACCTACTCCCTCTAAGAGGTAGCCACCAACATCAATCCAAACAAGAGATAAATCCATAGACCCACTGGACTAATGCAACTTCATATGCATCTAGTTCAAAGGAGGGCCAATAACCCCCAACTTCTCCCGGAGATACTCAAAAGTATCCTTAGAGAGGACCTTAGTGAATATGTTAGAAATTTTATCCTTTTTAGGTACATATTCAAGATTCACCTCATTCTCCATAACCTTCTCTCTCAAAAATTGATATCTGATTGATATATGCTTTGTCCTTGAATGCATCACTAGATTCTTTGAAATATTAATTGCACTTGTAATATCACAAAAGATACAAATAGGTTCATCATACATTACTTTGATATCCTTCAAAGTCTATCTCATCCACAATACTTGTGAGCAACAAGATGCTGCTACAATATACTTAGCCTCTACAGTGGATAAATAAATTGAATCGTATTTCTTACTCAACCATGACACTAATCTCCATCCAAGAAAGAATGCAACACCACTTGTACTTTTCTTATCATCAACACAACTATCCCAATTTGCATTTGTGTATGCACTTAATGTGAAATTAGTATCCTTTGGATACTATAAGCCATAATCCAAAGTGCCATTTAAATACATTAATATCATCTTCATTGTTGTAACATGTGTCTCTTTAGGACATGCATGATATCCATTCTAATAGCAGTTAGATATAATAATCCACCAATCATAGATCCATACTTGCTCTAATCAGCCTTAGGTGATTCATCATCCTTGTTCGATTTGCAACCAGTCACCATAGGAGTACATACCAATTTGGAGTCATCCATTCCAAACTTCTTCAACATCTCTTTGACATACTTTGACTGTGAAATGAATATACCTTTGTATGTTTGATTGATTTGTAGCCCAAGGAATAAATTCATCTCCAAAAACATTGACATCTCAAACTCTTTTTGCATCTCCTCTACAATTTTCGTACAAATAACTTCATTTCCTCCAAAGATAATGTCATCCACATACACAACCACTATCAATATTTTGTCTTCCTCAATTTTGAAGTAAAGATTACTATATGTGGTGCCTTTATTGAAACCTTGTTGTATCAAGTATCTGTCCAGTCTTGCATACCAAGCTTTAGGAGCTTGCTTTAATCCATATAATGCCTTTTTAAATATGCATTTGAACCATATCTAGTTGATCTGATAGCTGAAATCCTTCTGATTGTTCCATGTAAACCTCTTCTTCTAACTCACCATTCAAAAAAGCAGACTTCACATCCATCTAGTAAACTTTAAAATCCTTGTATGCTACAAATTCCAAAAACATCCTAATTGCTTCCATCCTAGCCACCAGAGCAAATGTCTCCTCAAAGTCTATGTTGACTTCTCAGTTGTCTTTGGTTGTCTTTGATGAAAAAATCTATTGGCTCTATTAGTATGCTCTTTGGCATTCATGTTTATGGTGATACTCTTGGTTCATGGCATGGTTGAATCATATGGTTAAGGATTTATTGGTTTTTGATGTTTACTTTTTGATTACTATGGTGATACTCTTTCAGATTCATGGCATGCTCTTTCAGTTCTTTACTTGATGGCACTGATATTTGACATGGTGCTCCTATGACATACTCATACTGGCAGATTCATTTTCAGTGAGTTATCATTTGATTCATGGAATCATAAATCATACTTTTTGCAAGAAGGTTTTTTGCAGCATCATGGTCGTGAGTATCAACTTCATAAAGTGATCATGGATATGTTTGAAGGTTGTTTCAGGTGATATCATGTTGTTCTAACACTCAAATTGGTTCAATATTTTTGGTTGATACTTACATTACTTGGTTCTGCTGAGACACATACAGGTGATAGCATTTCATTTCTCAGATTAAAGGTAATTTGGTAAGCTTCAATTTTCATGACGACTTGTATTGCACATTCACTTTATTCAAATTTTATGTGCTCAGTTTATATGATTGTATCATATTTGATAACACAGACATTCTATGTCATTGGTAGTACAAGTGTTCTTTGGCATTCACAATGCTAGTAATGAGAATATAGAATGGCATCATTCTTATACAAGAGGCAATGAAATGTAGAGTGGCTTGAATTTCATATTAAGTGGCATTAAGTTAAAGTCATTTATGGCTTTAACTTGAAGTGTTTGGGATCCTCATATGTGATATGGTTTACTTGATTTCATCATTGATTTCAATCGTTATTTAAAGTCTCTTGTATCGGGCTTCATGGGTTTAAGGTTAAATTTTTTCATTGATTACACTTATTGGCCTTTTGTGAGTGATTAAAATGAAAGCCATTTAAATGGCTATCGGCTATCTTATTGTCAACTTCACCTTACTTGTCAACCACAACATATCATATTTCATATTGCTCATGTGTATCAACCATATTACATTGAGCACACCATATTTCATAATGTTTGATTATGTGTATCATCCCATGGAAATCTTGTTTTATACATGGCAGTAACATTTGTTATCAAGTTTTTGTTGACAACCATCATTTGATATTGGTAATAATGTTGTCGATTCCTTGACAACAAACTTAAAGTGATTATGATGTTTGTTAAGTGTTTTGGACTTCAAACATTATCAAATGTGAAAAAGGAACTTAAGATTCTTTGCTTCGAAAGGAGTTAGGGAAAGTTCATTATGTTGTTTTTGGTTTTTATCTGAAGACAAAAAACCCTAGCTGTCATTGCAATTAGCAGTTACAGTTTTTTACACCATAGTTGTAGAACTTTGCTTGAACTTGAGGTATCATGGATAGTGAAATATTGGAAATACGTTGGTGGAATTTTCTTGAGCTAGAAGCAGAGCTAATAGTGGATCTTATGGGATTTTTTTTTGAACCACCATAACAGAGGTAATATCTTTACTTTACTTTGGTCGTTTGAAGGTAAATTTGGTGAACGAAAAAGTAAAAAAAAAAAGAAAGATAGTATTGTTTCAATTTCTGGTTTTAGAAAATATCTTGAGCTCTCATGAATCATAACTGAATCTGAAAACTACTTTGAACCTGAGTTCAAACTCAAGGGTTTTGATGTTTACACAGTTTTTTTTCTTTGTATAAATGCATTTTTAGTTTTTGAAAAACCCTAGTTAACTCAAGGGTTTCAAATTTTTGGAATGAAGGGTTTGCAATAAGGCTTATTCCATTCTATAAAAAGCATGGAATCTTCAGCCATTGGGGAATGACAGAGAATGAAAATGAAATAACAAAGTATATTTGACAAGTGATTAAGGGGTTTATTACAGTGATATCTTTGTATCTTGAAAATTTGAAAAAGAGAGTTTAAAGTGTTTTTATCTCTGATTCTTATTACATAGATTGCATATTTCAATGAGATAACATTGGTACTGTTTGATTCAGTACAGATTATAATGGGCATTATTGTATATATTTTAAATGTACTTTTTTGATATTTTGTAATTGCAAAAATAATGCAGTTATACGGTCTTGATAGATTGCATGATTATTGAGAAGCTTTTTAAGGAGTTGGTGCTTCTACTGAAGTTGGTGCTTCAGAATTGTTGGTGGAGTTCGTGCTCCTGAACTATAAAGAGTTATAAAGAGTTGGTGCTTTGAAAGTATTTTAATCAATTTTTTATTTAAGCCTGTAAAGCATTTTTGGAGTGGTTTTTCTACCCCAAGAGGGTTTTCCACTCGTCAAAATTTTGTGTTTCTCTTTTGTGTGGTTTTTTCCTATCTTTCTTAAGTTTTTCATTCAATATTTTGTGAAATTAGTTCATGCAATGCTCTGATACATTATCATAGTTTCAAGTTGTCTAAAAGTTCAAAGTTTATTTGTTCATGTTCAATGTATGAATGTTAAATTCTGCCATAAATGAGTTTGATGTCTTGTGTACAAGAAATAATTAAAAGGTTGTTCATTCAACATTATGTGAACAATATACATCATGCTTTGATATGATTTTTTAAGCATTATTGTTATGTTTGGTTAAGTCATTGAAAACAATCATTCAAAATTCAGTATTCACATTGCATGTATAAAGTCACTCATTTGTTCAAGATTAAAAAGTTCAAATTTGAATTTCAAGTTATAAAAAGGTTTTTATACATTACTCTGATTCATCCCCCCCCCTCTCAAAGTAATTCCACTTCCAACAGTCTATTCCTTCCAATTGTGAGTAACCCTTACACACAAGTCTTACTTTATTTCTTACTAATTCTCCATTCTCATTCAGTTTGTTTTTGAATACCCTCTTAGTTCCAATTATATTCTTGTTTTCCAATCTAGGAACCAGTTCACAAGTCTAGTTTTTCTGAATCTACATAATTTATTCTTTCATTTCCTTCATCTAATGTTCATCTTTGCATGCATCACTCACTATTTTAGGTTCAACTTTAGAAAGTAAACATAGATTTACTTTAGCTTTAGCATCTCTTCTTGTCAATACTCCTTTCCTCTTGTCTCCAAAGATTTGTTCTTCAAAATGATTTCTTTGCACATACTTAAGGGTCTTAGGGGTATTTTCTGGAGCTTCTTCCTCTTCATTAAGCATTTTTTTTCTTTATATTTGTCTTCTTCTTCTTCACTAGTAGGTTCATTTGACACATCCATCTATAGCAATTGAATTTTGCAAATCTTCATCAACCTTAACATTTGCACTTTCAACAATCTTTCTTAGCCTTTTTTTGTAACATATGTAAGCTTTTCTTTTAGTAAAACATCCAAGGAAGATACCTTCATCACACCTTGCATCAAACTTTCCTAAGTTTTCTTCATCTCTGTTGATATATCATTTGCTTCCGAATACTCTAAAGTAATTGACAATAGGAATCCTAGCATACCATAACTCATAGGGAGTCTTTGTGTTGTTATCTTTGGCTTGAACTTTGTTAAGTATGTAAATAGCAATATGAATTGCTTCTCTCTAGTAGACTTCTATTAGATTAGATTCTTTGATAATAGTCCTTACAACTTCTTAAGCAATCCTATTTTTCCTTTCAACCACTCCATTTTGTTGAGGATTTCTAGGAGCAGACAAGTGTCTCTTTATTCCATGAAATTCACAAAACATGTTAAAACTCATTGGTGGTGAATTATCCACCTCTATCAGATCTAAAACATTTGATTTTCAAATCCATTGCATTCTCAATAAAAATCAATGAAATACCTATCACCTTGAAGAATTCTCACCCTTGTAGGACCAAAAAGATCTATATGTATTAATTCCAGTAGTCTAGTAGAATATTGTTCCTTTCCCTTGAAGCTACTACTTGTTTTCTTTTTAAATTGATAATTTTTGCAAATAGCATTGATAGGCTTTGTAATTCTTGGCAGGTCTCTTACTACATGAACTGAACCGATTCTAGACAAATCCAAAAAATTCATGTGATACATCCTTTGGTGCCATAATCAACTATCATTAATTTGAGACATAAAGAAATGACCATTAGCACCTTTGAGCTGATAGATGTTTCCATATATCTTCTTACCAGCAACAATCACAGTTTTAGATTATTTTCTGATCTCA
The DNA here is from genome assembly GCA_007258455.2 of Sequoia sempervirens. Taxonomy (NCBI): domain Eukaryota; kingdom Viridiplantae; phylum Streptophyta; class Pinopsida; order Cupressales; family Cupressaceae; genus Sequoia; species Sequoia sempervirens. The sequence goes on along the minus strand of VDFB02321000.1, from coordinate 25,643 downwards.
TGTCTTTCATCCTTAACCACAAGATTATATACTTTGCTACACATCTTTCCAACACTCAAAAGATTATTCCTTAAACCATTAACATAGTAAACATCTTCAATATTATTCTTTCCATCAAAACTGATTGAACCTATTCCACAAATCTTAGCTCCTAAATCATCTCCAAATTTAACTAATCCCCCAACATACTTTTCAAGTTTAATAAACTTACTTTTGTCTCTGGTCATATGATTAGAGCAACTACTATCAAAAACCTAGTAGTTTTTATCCTATTTAGCATGAAAAGTAGAAACCAAAGTACCTTCAACCTTATCCTTCCTCTTTGAAACACTTTCCTTCACACAACTTTTAGAATTAGCAAAAGTAGATTCATCTATTAAGGCTAAGAACAAGCATTCATTATCATCTCCATAATAAAATTCATTATTAGAAATGCCAACATCTTCTCTTAATCATCTTTCCTTTGTTCTCCTTACTTTTATTGTTCACAACTCATCTTGGAAATATTGAAGCATAATGACCTATATTTTCGTACCTAAAAATTTGAAATGTAGTTTACCTTTGTACTTACCAGTTCCCTTCTTCATCCTTCTCACAAAGTTAGCTTCCACATCATCAAGATCTTATCTATTTGAATCTTCAACCTTCTCTAACTTACCAACCTTGAAATTATTCTCTACTTTTATACCATTTTTCAAACCAAGTTTTCTCATTTCAAATGAAGTTAGTGTACCAAGAAACTGATCTCTAGAATAAGTATTAAAATTTGAAACTTCCTCAATAGTAGATACCTTTTCACTATAAGAATCAGGAAGAGATCTAAGAACTTTCTTTACCACTCTAGGTTCTTTGACTTGTACACCAAGACCTCTCATAGCACTTAGCAGCTCATCAACTCTCTACTTACTAAGACCAATTGTTGAATGAACAAGACAACTGAAAGGGAGGTGAATCATTTGTATCAATTAAAACATCAAAAACCCTCAATAGTAATCATGTCCACATGTATTCATCAAAACCTTAATCTGTTATAATGTTTAAACATGAAAAGTAGATAACATAAACTAAAATAAAAACACCATACACAAGAGAACACTAGATTTACAAGGAAAACCCAATAAGGGAAAAACCACAATGAGGATTAGCTCACAATATAAGTAATTGAAAAATTGGTACAAGGGCTCACTGCTAGAATAGGACACACTGTCCAATAGGGCTCACATCCAGGGCTCACTGCCAAAGAAAGAAAAGAAGATAGAAGAGAAATGTTGCATAGAGAACAAATTCTCAATGCAACAAGGAATCCACCACAATTGCTCCAACACTCTTTCCACCTTGTTTGAAATATTGTGGATACCTTCAGCTCACTACCTTTAGACTCGACACTTTGAAATTCTTACTTTCTACTCAAATTCTCATCTATACTTCTGTAATTTGCATCACATCTACCTCACATCTATCTTGCATCTATCAACAACACCACTCTTATTTATATCATCCTTAACCTTGAAAACCTTCTCCAAGGTCGATAACACACCTTTCATATTTTTTATTTCTAATTAGGTCGGTACCTAAACATTCTTGTAGTTTCATCATGCAACAACCTTCCTCAACACATAGTTGACATCAATGTCAGCACCAACTTGTTGGCATCAATGGAAACTCCTTCATACTTGCAACATTAACTTCTATGCATCTCTTCTACAATATAAAAAAAATATTCAAAACTTCTATTGACATCTTTGTGTTAGTTGTTTGCTACCAACTATTGGGAAAATGTGTCTCAACCTTGCAATTATATATGTTGTTTTTGATACATAAGGTATTTTTCATACGACAATGATTGGGGGGTGCGGGGGGTGCCCCCCATGAGGGTTTTAGGGGGATCATCCCCTCGACTAGGGGTTTGGGGGTATCATGCCCTAATGGGGGCTTGAGGGGCAATGCCCCTGAAATGAAAATTTTATTTATATTTTATTATTGTAAATCTGCACCATTCATCATTATGTCTTAGATCCGATGGCCAATATTTTATTAGCTTTACTTTCCCGAGAAGGCAACCCTACTTTATGAGGGCATTGTATTATAGTTGTGTATTGTTATGTATTCTAAGAGTCTGATAGTGGTGTGTTTCCTCTAGATCTCTGGTTGGTGATACTCCCATGAGAAGCTTGCTTTGTAAGTATATTGCAATCTTTGTGATTTTTGAATAATATATTAGGAAAATTTTGGAGTGTGGGATTTTTCTTCTAAAAGGGTTTTCCCCACATAATCACTATTTCGTGGTATGCATGATATTTATGTTTATTTCTATTTAAGTTTTTATAACTGTTAAAGATCTATAAATTTTTTACATTATTCTCCTCTCAAGATTAGTGTAGGAAGTTGTTCTGCTACCTTAGCTTCCTTACAAGTGGTATCAAAGCTTGGTCACCTTTGGTTTTAGTTGAGGGTTGTTTGGTTTTTTGAACTAATCCAAATTTGAGTGGGAGCTTGTGTATAAGACACTTTGTGATCTTGTTGTAGGAATTTTTAGATGGAAAGTTCATGAGGGAGAATAGAAGTGGATAATTTTTTGGAAATAATTTTGAAATGTGGAAACTAAAGATTGAGGATTTTTTGATAGATTGAGATATGTGGGATGCTATTGATGAGAATTTTTTAAGGCTTGCAGATCCTACTTGATCTATTCAATATGATGTTATGGACCATAAAGCCAAGGGTCTAATTAGATTGTGTTTGTAAGACTGTTTTAATCCATTTCCATGAAGAGACCTCTACACAAAACTATGGAAGAAGCTTGGTGAGATGTATCAAGCCAAACCTTTAGTGAACAAGAATGTCTTGAGGAGGACATTGTATTCTTTGAGAATGGAAGAGGGTGGAAAAACTACAGACCACTTAGAAGCATTCAATATGTTGGTGGCTTAGTTGGAATCAGTTGGTGTCAAAATGGATGAGGAAGAGAAATGTCAGATCTTGCTTTGTTTTTTGCCTAATATGTGGGATTCTCTTGTTATGGATATTGGGATTACTTCTATTATATTGAAGATTGAATATGTAGTGGGTAATTTTCTTTGTGAAGAGATGAGGAGGAAGATATCCATGGGTGCCAGGATGTGAATGTTCGTGGAGGCCCTAAGGAAAAGGCAAGAAGAATGAGAAGCATGGAAAATCCAAGTCCAAGGGTAGATCTAAGTCTCTTGGAAAGTCCAACGTTATTTGTTAGAACTGCAGTAAGCCTAGACATGTTCATAAGGACTGCAAAGAAGAAAAAAATTTGATTATGATTCTAAGTTCAAGAGGAAAGATGGTGATGCATTCATTGTAGCTTTGGAAACTCGTGCAGGTAATGATGCATGGTTAATTGACTCAGGTGCATCTTTTCATATGACCTTTAATAGAGATTGTTTTTGTGAATATGAAGAATTTGATGGAGGTAATGTGTACTTGGGTGATGATTCTCATTTAAACATTGTTGGTCATGGTAAAGTTAAAATCAAGTTTATTGATAGTAGAATAAAAAGGATTAATGGTGTGTTTCATATCCTTGGTTCAACTTGGAAATTTTTATTTATCAGTAAACTAATAGATACAGGTGTGTTGGTAGTATTTTTCAATGCAAGATGCAAGATGGTTAGAGGTGCTATGGTGATTGCTAGAGGTTTTAGATATGACACATTGTATAGCTTCGATGCATGTATTGTTGAGTGTAATAGTACTTCTATGAAAAGAAAGTTTGTGGAAGAAGTGAGGGTTTCACCTTTAGCAGATGGTCATGGATTTTGGGTACCCAAGGGTGCTCTTTCTTCTGAATCAAAGTTACTTGCAAAGAAAACTATGCATGTATTGTTGAGTGTAATAGTACTTCTATCAAAAGCAAGTTTGTGGAAGAAGTGAGGGTTTCGCCTTTAGTAGATGGTCATGGATTTTGGGTACCCAAGGGTGCTCTTTCTTCTAAATCAAAGTTACTTGCAAAACTATGTTATGGCACTAGATAGCAGCCACATTAGAGAAAAGGTTCTAAATACCTTGAAAAATAAAACCTTATTGAAGGGTTGCTCGATTATGTCTTGAATTTGATTTTTGTGATCATTGCATTTATGGAAGAAGGCTATGTTTAATTTTACTTGAGTTCTCTCATAAATCTTATTGTGGATCTTATTCATTTCTGATACTTTTGGTCCCTATAGATGTTCCTTCAATTGGTAAATCCACATATTATGTTTCATTTATTCATGATTACGATAGAAGGACATGGGTATACTTTCTAAAGAGTAAATCTAAAGTTTTTAGTTGATTTAAATAATTTAAAGTAATGGTTGAGTTACAGACTGGAAAGAAAATAAAATGTTTGAGGACTTATAATGGCAATGAATTTTTCTCTAATGATTTTGATAGATTTTGTAAATATTGTGGTATTCATAGATAAAAGATAACTCTATATTCTCCATAGTAGAATGGAGTTGTAGAAAGAATCAACATGACACTGACGGAGAAGGCTAGGAGTATGTTGAGTGTTGTTGATCTAGAAAAAAGGTTTTGGGCTAAAGTTGTTACCACTGCTTGTTACCTAATTAATAGATCTACATCATCTCTTCTTGATAGGACACCTATAGAGGTGTGGTCGGGCCTCAAGCCTTCATTAATACATCTTAGAGTTTTTGGTTGTGAGGCATGTGCACATGTGTCAAAGGAGAAGCGAACAAAGTTGGAGAATAAGGCTATAAAATGTATCTTTATTGGATACAGTTATGGTGTGAAAGGATACAGGCTTTGGGATCCTATTGCATAGAAGGTAATACATAGTAGAAGTGTTATTTTAGAGAAAATAAGCCTTCTTCTATTATATTACAACCAAAAAAAAGTAAATAGGAAGATGTGATTCAATTTCATTCTACACCTCAGAAAGTTGAATCAAGGCCCATGGATAGATAAGAAGTTGAGGAGAGCTCATCTAGCGTTGAATCTTTAGAAGAGGAGGAAGAAGCTCCAACTCATCTTGTTCATAGGTTTGCAAGGCATATACAACCACTTGAAAGGTATTCATTTGATGATTGGAGATGTATTTTTTCTTTGAATACTAACATGGATGAACCCAGATTAGTAGAAGAGGCATTATGTATGAATGATGAAAAATCCTGGAAGATTTTTATGGATGAAGAAATGGTAGCTTTTAAAAATAATGATACATGGGATCTTGTACCATTTCCTAAAGGATGAAAACCTAGTTGGTTGCAAATAGGTTTTAAGAAAAAAATTGTTTGATGGAGGTATTGAGAAGTATAAAGCAAGGTTGGTTGCAAAAGGCTACTCTCAAGTTGAGGGTGTTGATTATGGTGAGATATTTTCTCTTGTTGCAAAAATAACATCCATTGGATTTTTGCTTTCTATTGCTACTGCTTATCATTTAGAGGTTGAGAAAATGGATGTGAAAACTGCTTTCCTTCATGGTGACTTGGAGGAGGATATTTATATGACATAGTCAGAGCACTATGTGGTGAAAGGTAAGAGTAAATTGGTTTGCAAATTGAAGAAATCATTGTATGGTTTAAAATAGAGTCCTAGGATGTGGTACCAAAAATTTGATACATATGTGTTGAGTTTTGGATTTGAGCATTCTAAATTAGATCATTGTATTTATTATAAAACTAATGGTGGTCATTTCTTGTTTATTGTGTTATATGTTGATGATATGTTATTTATTAGTAGAGGGAAAGGTATGATTTCAAAACTTAAATATCAACTTGTTGTTAAATTTGAAATGAAAGGCCTTGGTGCAGCTAGACAGATTCTTGGGATGGAAATTAAAAGAGATAAAGTGAACAAAAAGCTATGGCCTAGCCAAAGTAAGTATGTCAATTCAATTTTATAGAGGTTTGATATGTAGGATTGTAGACCATTATGTGTTCATGTTTTAGCTAGAACAAAGTTATTTATTTTAGATTGTCCAACATCTCCATCAAAGATAGAAGACATGAGTAGAGCACCTTACCAGAGTGCAATTGGAAGCTTGATGTATACTATGGCTTATACAAGACCAAACATTTCCCAAGCAGTGAGAGTTATTTCCAGATATATGTATAATCTTGGTAGAGTTCATCGGGATGCAGTTAAAAGAGTCTTCAAATATTTGTGTGATACCTCAGATTATTCCTTGTGTTATCATAGTAATATGACTGAAGATGATATTTCCCTTGATATTCATGGTTATTTTGATTCATACTATGTAGGTGATGTTGATAGTAGACATTCCACCAGTGCTAATGTGTTTACTTTATTTGGTGGTGCAATTAGTTGGATAAGTAAGTGATGGGTTGTGGATTCTTTGTTCACTACTGAAGTTGAGTATATGGTAGCTACTCATGCTTATAAAGAATCCATTTGGCTTAAGAGACTATGTTCAAATATTGGAATAAAACAACGTGCAATGACAATTTATTGTGACAGTTAGAGTGTGATATGTCTAGCCAAGAACCCGACATTTCATGCCAAGACCAAGCACATTGATGTACAGTATCATTTTGTTAGAGATATGGTCAAATATGGCAGGGTGAAGTTGGTTAAGGTAGAGACTTTGATGAATTTTGTTGATTCTTTAACTAAGATTGTGATCATAGAGAAGTTCAAATGGTGATCAAACTCAATGGGCCTTTTGGCCCCTAGTAATTAAGAGATGATGTTTATACACCCTCCCATTATATTTGCAAGGTGTTCAACAAGTGGGAGATTTGTTACGAAAAATTTATCTCAACCTTGAAATTACATAAGTTATTGTTGATACATAAGGTATTATTCATACGAATATTATGGGGGGTTCCCCCGACTGGGGGTCCGAGGGTAGCATGCCTTGACGAGGGCTCAGGGGCAATGCCTTCAAAAGGAAAATTTTATTTATATTTTATTATTCTAAATGTGTATTGTTCATCATTAGGTCTTAGATCTGATGGTTGATATTTTATAAGCATGACTTACCCTAGAAGGAAACCCTATTTTGTGAGGTCATTGTATTACGGTTGTGTATTGTGATGTATTCGAAGAGTTTGATAGTGGTTGTGTTGCCTCTAGATCTATGGTTGGTGATACTCCTATGAGAAGCTTGCTCTACAAGGATATTGTAATCTTTTTTATTTTTGAAAAATATATTGGGCAACTTTTTGAGTGTGGATTTTTTATCTCGAAATGGTTTTCCCCACATAAATCTTTGTGTTGTGGTATGTATGATATTTATGTTTATTTATGTTTAAGTTTATGTAACTGTTAAAGATCTGTAATTTTTTTGTATTATCCCCCTCTCAAGATTAGTGTAGGAATTTTTTCTGCTACCTTAGCTTCCTTACACCAACATCATCATGTAGATTGGAAATTTGACCTTATAGTCATCTCCCAAGACTTGACACAAATCAAAGTATGTGTTGATGAAATAGTCTTAAAAAATATTGAAGTCAAAAGGCTCAATTTCATCTTTTACAAACTTGACCATCTTCTAGTCAAAACATGTTATCTTATAATGTGGTATCTATAATACTCTAAAACTATGCTTGTCCTTGTCCTATTCTCTTCTGAGAGAACCAAAATCAGTAGTCACACATGCAGACGCGTTTAGGCCAAATGTCTCAATAATATGTTGTCTAGAAATTTCCAACATGGGGGCTCCATCATAGCTTATGATTATCCTATCCTTCTCATCGTAGCCTTGTGTTAAGGATCTAATCAAGTCTACATTGACAAAAACATTCAGGATGATAAATTTCCCCAAATCTTGGGTCCATAGGTTTAAAACTAGGTTGCTATATTTGCTCCTCTTATATCCATACTCAAATAATGTATAGCCATGTTTTCAAATAATGGCATCCCTTATTTTCCCTACCATATCTTGTAACCTATCTCTTAGGACCCCTATTCCTTGAGCATACTTTTCTTTCTTAGTAGACCCAATAAATTGAGCCATTAGGTCATCCTCCATGAATCTTTTGGTGCCCTTTGATTTCATGCTCGACTGACTCACTTTTAGGGTTTTAACAAATCCTAAATTTTCTAAGGATTTTTTACAAAATTACAGAGTTTCCTAGGGTTTTAATTCTTTTCAAAAATTAAAAACAAAAAGGTTGAGATTTTTTCCTTCCAAAACCCTTCAATAATTCCTAGAAAAATTATAGAAAATTTCATAATTACAATAGACCAAAGCACTTACCCATGAAATAATTTGAAAACCTAGCTAAATTTATTGTCCACAATTTTCCTTCATAGAGCTCCAATCTTCACAAAATTATAATCGCACTTTCAATTATGATGAAACATAAAAAAATCCTTGTTTTATCACCCTTTGATGGTATTAGTTGAGTTTTAATTGTTGAATAATGGTTCGTGCAGATGAAACCGATCATCAACAACTAATTGTTCTTATTTAAATTTCAGTCATTTATTGAACAATTTAAAACAATATCAATGGTTGGCACATACCCTCAACACACGACATATTATATTTGAATCACCTTTTGCAAAAATGTGTTGTGAAGAACCTTTGTGCTGAAGTCTGGAATTAACACGTGTCCACTTACTTCTTATTACTTTCAGGTACATTTTAGTTTTGTGTTGAAGTAATGAAATTATGTTGCATACAAGCTTCATGCTAGAATTTAACATACATGTGCCAATATATCTATGAATATTGTTTCACGAGTGTAATTTCCATATGTGCTCTACATGAATCATGCGCTGAAAAGAAGGCATATTCATCACTGCTCAATGCATTTTCTTGATGCACAAAACCAAGCTCTAAAGAAGTCTTACATTAGAATTAGAAGCTAACACCTATCCCTTTCTTATTTAACTTGGCTCGGAATTCTATATGTGCTCCTTTCATAAAAATGTGTTCCAAAGGAATGAAGCGCTAAAATCAAATCATGAAAAATGTTGTTTTCTACATGGTTCCATCCCAACACAATTTTCTAATGCGTTGAAGAACCAAAAATATGGTGCAAAGGAAGCACGCGTGCCAATTACATTGTGACACGTCTTCTTCATAGGAAAACCTAGCACACTCTCCTTACATGCTCTGAGAAAAAATACTCTCCTTACATGCTCTGAGAAAAAATACATGCTCTAAAGAAGATGTGTGTTATGACAAGATCATGACATGTGTTCTGATCTTATGAACCCTGTTTTCGACACATTTTAGTTTTGTGTTAAAGTCTTGAAAATACAATGCAAAGAGGCATTGCACCATATTCTCAAAATGTTTCCCAAGCAAAGTTGGGTTCATAGCACTTCATTTCAACATGTGCAAAAAGGTTGTTTTAAAGATGTGCTAGGAAAATGGGGGTCGAGGATTAAAACATGGGAACATAGAATTAGGAATTTAATACTTGAGGGAAAAATTTCAACAAATCACAAGTCTATTTAGTAACCTTGACTGAAGGGGCCAATTAAAACACAGAATAAGGATCCATAAGTTATAACTTGAATGACAGGAAATTGAAGAAAGTGGTTGACAAAGGAATAGAACAAAAGCGTTACAACCTCGCTCAGACCTAGGATTTTTCTAGGGATTTAGCATAAAAAGGTGACCAATTCTAATAAACCCTAGAAAAGACAACTAGCATTTCAAAATAAAGACCAACAAGAAAACCTAAAAGCCAAGAAAATGAAAACATACCATCAGATTCCACAAGGTATCATTTCCTCATGAAGCTCCTTCAGTAGGGCTAACAAAAAAGTCAATAGAAGGCCACATATTTTTGAAAGTTTGAGAAAAAATTGATTCAAACATTTTGATTTCTTGGAGAAAAATAATATCAACTTTATTTTCTAGAATATAACTTTTTATAAGATGTTATTTATAAGGGCCATTAAGTCCCCTAATATTTGAAGAAATAATATTCATTTGGGACAAAATAAACAAATCAAAAAATCTAATCTCCAATCAACTAGAAATCTCCAGATGAACCTAACCTGGGGATACCTCCCCTCAAACTTATTACAGATTATTTCTTCTTTTTTCTATCCCTTGAAATGTTATCCAAGGTTTTATTTTTTCTCATGGCTTCCTCTCTAGCCACTTCTCTAGCTCTTGTTTCTCTTTGGGAAGGCCTTCCTTGTTTTATATCTCCTCTTATATCTCATTTTTTCTTCCTCTTTTATTTTCATTGACTGGAGCCCATTCATCTTTGGTATTTCCTTCCCTAGGAGTTTCAGATGGGGAAGGAATTGAATCACTTACAAAACCTAGTAGATTTAAGGACTCTTCAATACCTCTAGAGGTGTTAGAAAAATCCAGATTAATTTGTTTGGTTTCGTCAACACCTTTCAATGGTTCTACCACAGATTTTCCAAGATTGTCCTTATATTAAGATTTATCTTTTCCTATGCTTCCTTAGAATCTTTCTCCACTTCTCCTTCTTCCAAGACTTGGTTTTCCCAATATTCTTTTTGAGGATTCAACTCTTCTCCATTTTTAGAGTCTACAACAATTTGATCCTTTTGATTTTCTTTCTCTATCAAATCCATTTTTTGAGAATTACTCCCCTCTTGCTTCACATGATTAGCACTTTATTCTTGAATAACTTCTACCTAAAAATTTTAATTAACCTCAGTGTCCCCCACATTTACTTTAGAAATTGGATTTAAGGCCTTTTCCACAAAATTTTCCTCCAAGTCTTTAATTAGGTTTTTCAAGGTAGATCAATCTTCAAACAAATATTTTTTTTATTTTCATTGAGTTTACACCTATCAAGTTCCCATATTGATTGCAAATCTGGAAATAAGCACTAGTATTTTTATAAACAATTGGTTGAACCCCATTTCCAAATCTAAATTTCAACATTATTTGATTAGGGAGGATTGTATTCATTGGAACATTGACACAAAATTTGGAAAAAACCAATTTGGACTTCAATTAGGTTTCTTTTAATTCCATGGTAATAAAATGACCAAATGAATTATCTATGCCTTGGAAAATCTTATTGCTCCAAAATTCCAAAGGGATCCCTAGAAGTTTAACCCAAGTAGCAGCTACAACTCCAAGATCCGCAAAGGGGTTGAACCCAAGTTTGCATTACATAAAGATAGGGTTTTGCAAAAGCTTTTGTTCAAGGCCCTAGAAGCCCCCATCAGAACTTTAATAATATATTTTTTATTAGAAAACTAGAAAAGAAGCAAACTACTTTCTATAGCACAAATAGAAACACTACTCTTCAATTTCCAAACATCTCCATCCCATTTGCATACATGATCAATATTAGGTCTATAGGATAGAAAATTACCCACAATGGTGTTGTCCATTCTATCTATTGCTTCATCCAATAGATCATCAAGTATGGAAACTTTAAGACCATCCTCCAATCTAGAACCTAGAGGTAGAGAGAAATTGTTGGGGCTTGGAGATTTTGCACCTATCAATTTTTCAACGTAGGAAGATGGTCCTCTTCCAAAAAAGAGAATCTTGGCCTTCTCCCAAATATGTAGACCTCAATATCATTTCACAACTCAAAGAAGAAAACTTTAGTGACACAAAGGACACATCCTTTCCAACTGAAATAGCAACCCTTTCTTCCAAACTAGTAGCCTCTCAATCTTCATAAATAGTCTTTTTGGGTAGGGGAACCATGCGGACCCCCCTCTAGGGGATTATATTGACCTCTTTCAACCAAAATGACTTCAACATTTTGAAAATTGTAGAGCATTGTGTGTGTAGTTTTTTATGTGCCCATGTTGATTCGATCAAACTTGCAAATACTATTACATTATTAACTTGTTATTTTAGCAGGTGACATGGAATGTTCATAGGTGGCATTAGAATTTAAGCCCAAATTAGGAACTACTTTTCTGGGGTTCTGTAAAATGATTTATGAAACTACTTTGATTTACCATATTTTTTTATTTTTTTATAAATTATACTGGAGTAAGTGGTTTCATAAGTGAATTGTAGGTACATAGGTGAACCAACAATTGTTGGTTCATAAAAAAAATCTTACACTTCTAGGGTTTTGCACCTAAAAGGGGAGAGATACACCTAAAATAGTGATGGCTCACTCAAGAATAATCCCTTGAGATTCCAATACAAGAGAGATTGAAATCTGTCAAAGGGGATTGACCTAAAGGTTGAAAACTGATAAAAGAGATTAATTACTAAATGTAAACTAAAAAAATGTAAGATGCTTGAAAACACAATGTGATACACAAAAAGACCTAGAAAGATGAATAGAAATGCAAGTAAAACAGAAAGTGTGCACCTGGAAATGTGTTGAAGACTAGAGTGAAGACTAGAAATGCTACTGCTCCTAAAATTTTGACCTAATGGGACTCATTCGCCATTCTAGGTGAATTAGTCCTAGATCTGGAAAATTGTATTGGAGCTTGTTTTGGGAAAATGGGTATTCAAATCTACAGAAATCTCTAAAAAATAGGTACAGTGGGACTCATTTGCCACTAATGGTGAATGAGTCCACTTTAGATTTTCTAAAAACTCAAAAGTGGAATATGTAGCTCTTGGTTTGCTCAATCTGTACCTCCAGGTGTTGGATCCAAAACCCTGATTTTTAGGGGTATGACTTTTTGTGAAGATTTTCACCTTGCCAATAGGGAGATGACTCCAAAAAGTTTGAAACCTATTCCTCAATCATGTCCAAGCCATCCAAGTGCCTAGATCTGCAATCACACAAAGGAAGAGAGAGAAAATGTTGATTGTTAAGGATTGGGGGTTTGCCTCAGTCAAACCCCATTTAGGTAATTAAACCAAAATGATGAAATAAGATAATGAAGCATGAAACATGAAACAATGCAATTAGAAACTTTCCATGATGATGGATCTTGAATTGTTGCCACAATTAATGAAGAATTTTCCCTTGAATGCCTTGATAATGCTCTTACATGTGTTGTGAATCTTCTCAAATGAGGATGAAAGGTCTCCTTTTATAGAGAAGAGTTAAGTGAATGGGTAGAATAAGGATCACAATCATGGGCCAAGATTAAATTAGAAAATAATTTAATCAAGGGTGGAGGTTAAGTGAGAGAAGAAAGACATAGATAGATAAAGACTTGAGGTGGAAGATGAGATTGGCACAGAAAAAGAGGTTGGAGAAAATTAAATAATAAAAATTATTTAATTTAGGCGGCCAACATAGGAGAAATAAATAAAATATTGATTTTATTTATTTAAAAAGAAAGGTGAGAACAAATAATTAGATAATTAAACAAGCATGTCGAAGTTCTGAGAGTAATGCATTTAGATTTAGAGGAAAAGTAGGAAAAGATGTAGTGAGTAAACTTAGAATTTGTATTGCTTTTAGTTTTGTTTAAATTAGATCAATGAGACATTGATAAAGTCGCAAATGTCGAATTGGTCTGTAGGCAGCATTAAGTTATGTCTCATATGGCGTAATAGTACTTGCAAGAAGAAGAGGGAAAAAGTTAAAACAATAGCCTTTTTTGAGTAAAATTAAGGTTTTGAAAAAATACCATTTAAAAAAAAATCCATTAAAGTTAATTAAATTGCTTGGAAAAAAAACTATACAAATATATATTAATAAAGTATGTGATTGAAAAACTATTAAAAAATTAATTAATTAATTTAAATATTAAAAAAATTATATGTAAAATAAAAATCTTAAACAATATGTTATAATATTAATTTTGAAACCTAATAATATGAAATTAATAAATATCTTACTAAAGTATAAATTTATTAACAAAATTAATTAAAAAATTTAAATGCTTTGTTAAAAATTTAATATAAGTTTCTTAAAAAAAAATTAAAAAATTAATTAATTAATTTAAATATTAAAAAAATATATGTAAAATAAAAATCTTAAACAATATGTTATAATATTAATTTTGAAACCTAATAATATTAAATTAATAAATATCTTACTAAAGTATAAATTTCAACAAAATTAATTAAAAAATTAAATGCTTTGTTAAAAATTTAATATAAGTTTCTTAAAAAAAACTTTATATAAAATTATTTAAACGATTTAAATTTTAATTTCTTAGAAAAAAAACTATTAAAATAATCTTTAAATAAAACATTATAAAGTGATAAAAGTTTCATATGTTTTGAAAAATAAACGTTTCTTTTTTTTAAAAAGCTTGGACATGTAATAAAAAATGTGCACTGATGAAAAAAAAAATTGACGGGAAAAAGAACGACCGGCATTGGAAAGAGGAAATCCGGACCATTGGACAGTGAGTGAAAAAATAACATATTTTTATACATTGAAATCTTTGCAGTTAAAAACTTAATATAATTTGTTGTACGTTAAAAACTTAATGTAATTTGTTGTACTGAAATTATAAGTGACTTAAAGCTTCAGTACGTACTAGGACAATGTCAACTTGGTACTCACACAGTGTCAACTTGGTACTCACACAGTGCTTCAACTATAGTCATCTTGTCAAATAAGTTTAATATTCAATGCTCATTGGTCAATTAAATTTTAATATAATTTTAAAAAAAAATCTATTTTTCACCTTACTGTTCACCCAATTGACCAATAACACAACAGATAAATTGCATTTATTAAATCATTAATAAAAAAATTAACTTTCAACTTTAGGGATTTTGCCAAGTGCATTTAATACTCAATGCTCATTGATCAACTGAATTGAATTAATTGCATCAGATGAATGCAATAGTATTCACTTTATGAACTAATTAAAAATAATTATTTAATTATATAGGAAAGATGGAGTGTTAAACATTAAATAATTAAAAACAATTATTTAACAGAGAGGGAAGGGATAATTAAATAATTAAAATAATTATTTAATTGGGGAGATAAAGGATAAATATAACATTTATTTAATTATAGAGAGAAAAGGCTAATGAATAATTAAATAATTGAAATAATTATTTAATTATAGAAGAAGAGGGAAAGCTAACTTTTGAATTAAAATAATATTTAATTAAAATGTGGGGGGAAAAGTACCATTTAAGGCATAAAGAAGCATAAATTTGAATAAGGTGGGCCCAAACAAGTGTGAAAATGTAAAGAGATACATTTTTCTATGCTACAATAGGTGTTTTTGAAATGTTGCTAAAAAATTTCAAGTTTATTGTTGATGAATAATAGTGTAAACATTTAGATTGTAAGTGTGTTTTAATCCTCCTCAATTTTGATAATACATTGTATAGGTTTTAGAGTGTAAGATTTATGTCCTAAATAAATCCCCACATAAATCGCTATTATGGTATAATTGTTTATCTACCAGATTGCATTTCTCTACTTTCTATTATAATTTTAGATCAATTTAAATTTTTTGTGAACCACTCCCTTTAATACTATTGTAGGAATTTGTTTTTGCTTACCTTACTTCCTTACAAGTGGAATCAAAGTTGATCATATTTATATTTGTCGAGTAGAGATTTGTTTTGAGCTAATAATTACTTGAGTGGGAGATTGTGTAGAATGATAACTTTGTGATCTATGTTGAAAAAATATGACAATCACATTATGGATGATTGGATTAGAAAAAAAATTGGCACAAAATTTAAGATGTGGAAACTAAAAATAGAAGATTTGTGGATCGATGATTATCTATAGGATGTTGTCGATGTAAAGGCTCAAATACTTATGGGTGTTTCCAAATAATCTTAGTATGTTTAATAGACCAAAATTCTAAGGGTCTAATTAGATTATTTTTTGCAAAAAAAAATCTTATTAATGTTCACAACTTGAATCCACTATAAAAAAAAATTAGGGAAAAACTTGAAGAGATATATCAAGCCAAATCCTTAGTGAACAAAATATTCTTGAGGAAGAAGTTTTATTCCTTGAGTATGGAAGGTGGATAGATTACAAACTATCTAGAAGTATTTAACATTTTTTGGCTTAGTAAACTATATGGGTGTTAATATGGATGACGAGGAAAGATATCAAACTTTTTTGTGCTTATTTCCAAACTCATGGGGCATCCTAGTCATGTCCATTGGGAGTATTATCACTCTAAATTTATAGATAAATTTGATTATTTTATTTATAAAGAGATGAGGAGAAAGGTCTCTCTGAGTTCCAAAGAGGCCTTAAGATTTTTAGGAAGACCATAAGAAAAATGCAAGAAGAATGACAAAAAATAAATATCCAAGTTCAAGAGGAGATCTAAATCTCCAAGAAATTCCAAGGACATTTTCTAGAACTATAGTAAACCTAGTCACTTTTGTAAGGAGTGCAAAAGAAGAAGGTTTATTTTGATTCTAATTCTAAGAGGAATTTGGTGGTGCATTCATTGCAATTTTTTACTTCTCGTGTAGGGGAGAATGTATGGTTAATTAACTCAAGTGTTTCCTTTCATATAACCTCTTATAGGCATTGATATATAAGTATTTAAGTATGAAGGAGGTAAGGTATAAATGGATGAAACTCGTGTTTATCTATTTTGGTCATGATAGTATAGAGATTTGTAATGCCCTTTTTTTTTGCTAAGAAAATAGACTAGTTTTTGTTTAACATTAAATACATTTCAATTCACCACCTAAGTGGCCATGCACCAACTTGCACTAAGGAACTAACCATATTGAGCTATACTACTCTATGATGGTGTCATCACATCATGTGTGGAGATTAACACCAAGGGTTTCTCTATATGACCACTACTAATGTTAACATGAAAACATGTATTCTTACAACCTTCCGGAATTTACCCTAACACTTAACTTTAGTTTAACCAAGGTACATTTATAATACTAAAACCTAGGACCAAGGGTTACTAAATTATTAATTTCTTATAAGGGAACCTTAGGTTCAATCTAGGTTGTATAAAGGTTAAGTATATGTTAGGTCCTATAGGAATTAAAATTCTATATTTAAGTTTTGATCTCGTTATATACATTAAACATGTTTAGTTAGATATATTCTTGTTTCTTTTATTGATGTGCTAAAATTGTAATAACTTTCATGCATTATTGACTTGAATTTATCTATGAATTAAACCTTTTTACCTTAAAGAAATGTAATTAGTTTAGAGATATGTTTCTCTTAGGGTAATTAATTCTATTTACACTAGGTTCATTAATTACACTAGGATAGACCTAGTGAGTATGATACCTAGTTTAATTCATAACAAATTAAACTTGTAACCAATTCCTTAAACTAATAATTTAACGTTATTTTAATTAAATTCCTAATGCAACCAATTTTGAGGTGAAGCATCACATTATTTGATAAATAACATACTTTAATTTATATGAACCATTGAGGCTCGAACAATTTGGCAGAGGCACAAGCTTTATTGCAAGGTTTGAATTTGACACATTCTATTGGCATCAAAAACATCCATGTTGAAGGCGACTCTCTGTTGATTATCAATGCTTGTAAGCTTCTGTCTATTCCTAATTGGAAACTCAATTATATTATTCAAAAGTGTTGGCGGTTATTCTCTAGCTTTAATTCAATCATCATATCTCACACATATCAAAAAGGAAATCACTTGGCTAATCTCCTAGAAAATCTGGGATGTGAGGGGAAATATATTCAAATTTTTAAGGATAGCACTATTAAATATTTCCCATCTATTGAGTCTATTGTCAATAACAAATATTCACAATGTTCTCATTAAGAGGATGTGGCCAACCTAGCACATGGGTGACTTCATTCATTTCTTTGATGGGACAATGGTGCCTTTTCAAATTTAAAAGCTAGTAATTTGTTGTATTACGAGGGTCTACACTTGGATTACAAGCTAGGTATGTCACATGTGGATGATGGAGGCCATGCAGGATTTATTTTACCTTTCTTGGCTTTTGCAGTTTGCATGCAGAGTATCTGCCAAGGAATCTTAAAGTCTTCTTACCTGTGAGAGAGTGGTAGTTTGCATTCTCTGAAGTGGTTGATAATGTGTAGCTTGTGGTGGTTTTTAAAGGTCACTACAGGAAGTTCCTTAAGTACTTCAAGCTATAAATCAAGCTATGGAAAGGTTCGCTATTGAGGTGGTTGAAGAATTTTCTACCAATATTGTCAGAAGGGTTTATGCAATTCTTCAGCTCCTGTCACATGATCATTTGGAATCGCCTCCAAGGGTTGTTGTTCATGATTTTGCAAGTTCCAATTCCCTTCATCTCTTCCCAGTTTTTCCAAATTTAAATTTTTCCCCTTCTATGCATTTTGAGGATGGAATCTTGCATTATTTCCATGATAAAAATATCCCTACAGTTAAAATGGATGAATAGAATTGCTAGTAGTGTGGGTTTTTTTGGGCTCCTTCTATTCTAATGATCATAGTCTATTAATGTTGGTATAGTTTATATGTATGGGTGGGTTACTATTTCAATATGGTTGGCTTTGTGTATTCTAGCTATCTAGAGCTTTTGTATCAGATTTTGTGTCAAATTTTTATGTTTAAAGTGTCTCATCTGGCTATTTAAGAGCCATTAAAGTAGATTTTTCTATCATGAACAATGTAAATCTTATATATATATATGGGCTTTATGCTCTTTTCCTTAAAAAAAAATTATATGAACCATTTAAACTTAAGTTACTCTCGGAATGGTTAGCTCATTTAGATTACCTTGTACTATATGCATTCAAGGTCCCATGACCTAGTTAGGCTTAAGAAAGCCTTGGATTATAATTCAATTTAATAAAATTACATTGAACCTTGAGGTATTTCTTCTAATAATTTATAGGTTCAAAGGTGATTATTTGATTATTTCAAAAGTGACTTTAATTCATTTATAAAGTTTCACAATGCACATTCAAATATTACAAAAGTCACTTGAAGTCACAACTTAAAGTTAAGGGGTTCTAGTCCCATTGTCCTTACCATGGAAATGTCTATTAATTAAGTGATTTTAGATAAATTAAACACATATTAGATGTGAAACATAGAAAAAGGTGATCCTAAGTCTAAATGCAATAGAACCTAGGATCAATTTTGTTTTTTTCTAGGATTTCATTAGGATATAAATCAACAAGGTAATTATATTGACTTTCAACCTTGTAGGTGAGTCAATTAGACCTAGATTTGCATCTTTGTGGGGGTTGGATATGAATTCGAATTTATTTTACTTGATTAACCTAATTAGACTATGCTCTAATATGAAAATGCAAGATTTTGACAATCAAAAAATGATAACAAAATTTTGTAAGCAAATCTAGGAAGGGCAGAGCTTTCTGCACCTATCTTATAAATTCGAAGATGGACTGAATAGGAGGATAGTGTCACCCAAGGGTGATGGTGTCCTTGTAGGGGTATTCTAGATCTATTTTCATAGCCCTCTAATGCCAATATGAGATTCTCGATTCCTCTTGTAAATTTTTTTGATCACTATAGGATAATTCTATAAGTGAGTTTTCATGGTTTGACAAGATGTAGGGCTTTGAATAAAACAATGGAAAATGGATCTTCAAACTTCCTTCAATCTTCTCCAAACCTGAAATATGCACATTCAAAGAGAGAAGAATATTTTTTCCATTTAGGGGCTTTCCTTATTCAAAGGCAGTGTTAGTATTTCCACTTCCACAATGGAAATATCAATGATAAGAAAGATAAATTATAGAAATGAATAATGAATCAACAAAGTACTACAACTCACCATCCTTCAATGGCTTCCTTGAAGGACTGAAGTCATGCACTTCACCTCAAGGTCTTGGATCTTGCTTGAATTACTTAAATTTCTTGGAGACCTACAAAAGGGTTAACCTTCACAAACAATGAGAGCATAAACACACATAAAATCACATAGAATTTTCCATAATGTTTTGATCTTGAATTGTTACAATAAAGCTTTGAAATTTTTCTCTTGACTTTCTTGATAGTGCTCTTAATGTTCGCTTGTTGCTAGGTTTATCTTGTTAGTGCTAGATAGATTTGAAATGATGCAATAGCTAGGTATTTATAGACATTTATTCAATTTCTAGAAAATTAGATCTTGATAGCTAACATTTTTAACTTGAATTGGAAATGATAAAATGTTGACATTGACATATTTAAATTTTGGACCAAGAAAAATAGGGGGACACTCTTGCCATAGGGCGACACTATCCTTGCCCTATTTTCCAAAAAATAAGGTTTGAGGGAAAAGTATTAGTGAATGTATTTATTTTTTTCTTGTATTTTTTTCATAAATTATTTAAAATAGGCCATAGAATGCATAATTTGGGAAATTAGGTGCTTAATCAGGTCCAATAATTTAATGGAGAAAAACATGGTGTGAAATTGTCAAGGGTGACAATTTTTATGCTACATTTAGCCCCTACTTTAGTGAGATTATTAACTTACACTCAGAATCATACTAAAATATAAAATATATGTAAAGAGGGGTTTGGTTGTCCAATTATTGAAGAGATAGGATGACTAGGATCTAGTGGGAGTGCACAAGCCCCTAGGATCCAATATCCCATGGAAAGACAACATAAGGAAAAAGGAACACACACATGTATGAAATGTAGCAAGATAACATACACAACATACATGTCAGAAAACATAAAGCATACACGATGAAAATACATGACATATCATAACACATATAAAAATAAAATAAACCCAAACACAACACAAAAACAAATAAAACATATAAAAGACATAAAAAAAACACAATATTAGTACTAAAAGGATTTGATTTGGTAAGGCAAAGAGAACTCAGTCTTAAATTATCTCAAATACCAAATGTCATCCATCAAATAAAGGAATTCTCCCATGAGGATTAGCAAGTTGCATTATTCCAAATCACTCATGAGCCACATGGATCCACTGGCTAGCAAGTTGCATTATGCTAGAAACTCATGAAACGCATAGCTCTTTTCTCAAGCAAGTTGTGTTATGCTTAAGGAGTTCATGACTTGCACCATAGAAAAGTCTAATATTTTCTAGGTGAATCAAATCGAAGGAAACACAAGGTCTAGTGAAGTTCGATATTCACTAGTTGAGCCCCCAAGACACAATAGCAAAATGAGAAACACACTAGGTCTAGTGAAGTTCGCTATTCACTAGGTGTGCATCCATTGACAACCATACCAAGAGTTATACTCCCTAATAACTCTGATATGGTGCTACAAAAATGATCAAAATGTTATGCCAATATATCACTAAGTTCAACATGTGTGAACAAAGTGAACCAAAAATGCCAATGTTAATGCACAGCTAAGTCCAATGTGTGAAAAAAATGAAGAAAAATTATAAACTCGCCTAAGAAGGTGCACAAACTCACCTAAGGTACATAAATGATGTCAAGATAAATCCAAAACCTCGAGGGATGTTATAACAACACCACTACAAAAGGTTATTTACAAAAACAACAAAAGGGCTTTGCTCAATACATGAAAGTTCACACCTTAGGGAATATCAGACATGACATCACCACCAAGAGAGGATAAGTCATGTAATATAAACTCACACCTTAGGGAATATAGCCATAGCATTACCACCAAGGGTAATATCATATGTCAAGAAAGGTCAAACTCTTAGAGGATATCAAGCCCAATATTGTCATAAGTATGTGCAAATTGGTGTTGTAATTTATGTCAACAAGCTTGTGTTTTCATTGGTGTCAACTATACGTGTTGAGGGAGATTGTTGTTAAAGATGAATAGTTGGTGTTGTCTATGCTTTGATTTGTTGCATTATGTTGTCATTAGTTAAACTACTAGTGTTAACCTTTGGTGTTGCATTGATGAGCTTTTATCTATGGATGTAGTTGTGTTGAAGATGATGTGGATATGTCTCTGGTGCTTGGTTTCCAAGTGATTTTTTGAGAATATTTAATAAAAAGAGAAAATAGTGTGTTGCAATGTTGTTATGGGTTGCAGAGAGATGTTTTGTTTTTGCTCCGCATTTCTTCTAGGTTGAAGATCTACTCATGTGGTTTGGATATATTGGTGAGAAGTTATCAAAGGTTTTTTGTTCAATAGTTGGTGTGTTGGATTTATGTATAGTGGCAGTTGTGTTCACCAGTGTGTGACTATGCATTACAGAGGTGTATGGGAGAAATGCTTTTGCTCTGTGTTTCTCCATAGTTATGCTTCAGGTATTGTGATTCTAAAGGTATGTTGATGGTGTTGGTAGTCTACCTCATTCAATAGGGTTTGAAGTTTTGTGCTTTAGAAGATGGTTTTCAAATTTATAGTGTATGGCAGAGTAGTTTGAGTGTACTAGGCTTGTACATTCTTTAGGTGGAAGTTGTTGTGAAGGATTTTGTTGGATTTTAGGGTGTTTTTGGAGTATTCTAGATCATGTTCAAGCATGGTGTGTGGTTCAAAAGTTGTACTTGGGTTTAAGGAAGCATGCACTTAAAATTTTAATGGTGTTTGCACGGTTAATGGTTGACCTAGTGTTTACACTACATGCAAAGGATAAATATTTTTTAAGGAAGTGTGTGGTTGTTGATTTGGGTCCCAATTAATTTTTGATGTGGTATGCATTCACTTCTATCCACCATGGAAGTATTTTGAAACTGACCTAATTTAAATTTTCACATTTGAGGTGTGTACCCAACCTTGGAGAAAGCTTTCAAGGGTGAAGTAGATATAAATATGAGTTGAATTGTTGAGGGATGAGGTGTGTGAAGTGTGTGATGAAAATTATGTGAATTGTAGAGTTGTAAGGTGTGAAATTGTGAAGTGCAGTGTGAGCTTTGAAGTGTTGGATTACTAGATGTAGTGAGTAGAAGGTGTATGCAATCATTCAAATAGACTAGGAAGGTGTTGGAGCTATTGTGGTGGATTCTCTATTGCATTGAGATCATGTTATTTGTATAACATTTCTTCTCTATCTTTTTTTTTTTTTTTCTGATAGTGAGCCTTGGCTGTGAGCCTTCCAAGGTAGTGTGCCTCTTCTGGAAATGAGCCTTTATAACTGGTTTTGCAATTACTTATATTGTGAGCTAATCCTCACCATGGTTTTTCCCTCCTTGGTTTTTCTACGTGAATCCGGTGTTCTCTTATGCATGGTGTTAAATTTGTTTCAATTTTTGTTATTTTCTTTTCATGTTAAATCATCATAACAGATTAAGGGTTTAATATATGAATGTGGATTTGAATGTTAATGAGGTTTTTTGAAGGTTCAAAGTACAATTTATTCACCCCCCTCTTAGTTTTCTTGTTCATTCAACAATTGGTATCAGAGCAAGGTTCCTTAGAGAAAATTTTAACCACTTAAGGTAGATCTAGGATGGTGAGAAAGAAGGAGATCCCTATGTTTAATGACACGTAGTATGCATTATGGAAGGAAAAGATGGAAGGCTATCTGGTTTACCTTGGATATGATGTCTAGTAGAAAATGAAGAGTCAATATACCATACCTACAAATGGACCGAGCACAAGTGATGAGATCAAGGCCTATCAAACAAATAGTAAAGCAAGGTTTTTTCTCTTAAGTAGTCTTATAAATTTTGAATTAGTGATGATGGATTTAAAAACTACTAAAGAAATTTTGGATAAGATAGAAAGTATTTATGAAGGATAGGCTAAGGTTAAACAAGCTAAGATGCAAAATCTAAAGAAAAAAATTGAGAACCTATGAATGTCTGAAGATGAAAATATTACAAGCTACATGCAAAGAGTTGATGAAAGTGTTAGTGCAATTAGAGATCTTGGAGGAAAAGTCAAAGAACAAAAAGTGGTAAAGAAAATTCTCAAAATTCTTCCTAAATCTTATGGTCAAAAATTTTATTCTACTAAGGAAATTGCAAATTTTAATACTTACACTAGAGATTAGTTGTATGGTACACTAACTGCATTTGAAATGAGATAATTTAGTCTGAATAATGGTGTAAAATTGGAGACTACTTTTAAGGCTGGAAAATCAAAGAAGACTAAAGATTCAGATCAGGATGATCTTGATGATGTAGAAGCTAACTTTGTGAGGAGGATTAAAAAGTGCATTGGTAAGTACAAAGGTAAATTACCTTTCAAATGTTTCAGTTGTGGATAAATAGATCACTATGCTTCAAGATGTCCAAATAGAATTGTGAACAATAAGAATAAGGGAAACAAAGGTAAGATGATCAAGAAAAGCTATTATGTTAGAGAAGATACAATTATTTCTGATGATGAATCTAATTATGGAGATGATAATGATAACAAATGCTTGTTCGTGGATTTAAAAGATGAATCTGCTTTTGTTAACTCTAAAATATGTGTGAAGGAAATTTCTTTGGAGACAAAGGATAAGACTGAAGGTACTTTGGTGTCTGCTTTTCATGCTAGACAAGATAATAACTATTGGATCATTAACAATTGTTGCTCAAATCATATGACTAAAGACAAGAGTAATTTTGTTAAACTTGAAAAGTATGATGGAGGACTTGTTAGATTTGGTGATGATTTAAGTGCTAAGATTTGTGGAATAGGTTCAATTAGATTTGATGGTAAGCATAATACTGATGATGTTTACTATGTCAAGGGTTTAAGGCATAACCTTTTGAGTGTTGGAAAAATGTGTAGCAAAGGATATAATCTTATATTTTAGGATAATGGATGTGAGATCAGAAAATAGTAAGGGATTATCATTGCTACTGGAAAGAGGACATATGCAAATGTTTATCACCTCAAGGGTGCTAATGGTTATTATTTTATGACTCAAATTAATGAAAGTTGATTATGGCATAGGAGGATGTGTCACATCAATTTTGATAACTTGGTTAGAATTAGTTTAGTTCAAGCAGTGAGAGATATGCCAAGGATTAAAAAGCCTATCAATGTTGTCTACAAAGATTGTTAGTTTGGAAAAAAACAAGAAGTTCAAAGGGTAAATAACAATCTTCTATCAGATTATTGGAATTGGTGCATACAGACCTTTGTGTTCCTACAAGAGTGATAATTCTTCAAGGTGACAATTATTTCATGCTTTTGATTGATGATTATTCTAGAATGACATGGGTTACTTTTCTTAGAGAAAAAATTGAATCTCTAGATAGACTCAAAGCATTTAAAGTTATGGTTGAGAATGAAATGGATATGAAGATCAAATGCTTAAGGTTTGATAGAGGTGGATAATTCACCTCTAATTAATTTAACATTTTTTGTGAGAATTATGGCATAAAGAGGCACTTGTCTACCCCTAGGAATCCTCAGAAAAATGGAGTCGTTGAAAGAAAAATAGGACTATTCAAGAAGCTACAAGGACTATGATGAAAAAAGCTAACCTGTCAGAAGTCTACTAGAGAGAAGAAATTCCTACTATTGTTTACATACTTAACAGATTTCAAGCAAAGATAAACATCACAAATACTCCCTATGAGTCGTGGTATGGAAGGATTCCTATTGTCAAGTACTTTAGAGTGTTTGGAAGTGAATTATATATCAGAAGAGATGATGAAAATTTAGAAAATTTTGATGCAAGGTCTGATGAAGGTATCTTCCTTGGATATTCTAATAAAAGCAAAGCCTATAGATGCTACAAAAAAAGGATAAGAAGGATTGTTGAGAGTGAAAATGTCAAAGTTGATGAAGATTTGAAAAATTCAGTGGTGATAGATGGATATGAATCAGATGAGCTTGTTTGAAGAGAATAAGAATAAAAATCTAAGGAGCAGGAAGTGTAGGATGAAGAGTAGGAAGTTCCGAAAAAGACCCTTAAAACCACTAAGTATGTGTAGAGAAATCATTCTGAAGAACAAATCATTGGAGACAAAAGCAAAGGTGTGTTGACAAGAAGAAGAGTTGTTGAAGAAGAGGTAAATTTGTGTTTACTTTCTAAATTTGAACCTAAAA
>VDFB02320999.1:0-87819 GCA_007258455.2 Sequoia sempervirens | reverse complement strand
TCTGCTCTATCCATCCTTTTATCACATCCATTTCATTCCATCCATCCATCTCATGATAAATGTGTCCAATCATGGCTTGATAACTTCTTAAGAGTCAAACCTTATTGCACTATCGCTTCCTCCATTTGCATCATCCCATTATCCATAATAAATGTAATCCTATACCTAACTGGGGGCATCCTCTTGAACCTAGTAGAATTGGGTCATTGTTCATACCTCAAGTCGCATAAATCCTAAAATAACCAAAAATATCCAAATAACATCAAAAATCCAAAAAAATTGTAAACCAATCAAAATCCCAAATACATTGTTGATAGTCTTGGTACAAGCCGCCTTGAGTCCAATAATCAAACTATGATGTATCTACATGTATAACATAGGCAAGGCCATCATCCATGAGCCCCCGAGGCAGTAGGTCAGTCCCCTTAGGTCCCCCCTCTTGGTCTCTAAAATCTCTCAAAATACCAAAAAAAATGAAATATCTCAAAAACACCAAGAACAGCCTCAAATAACCTCAAAAAGCACAAAAAACATTCAAAAACCGTAATCAACTATCCATCCATAATGAACAAGTCATCGCCCTTACCCTTTGACAAAGCAATCAAACAAGCAAAGCAAACATCAAAATCCCAAATCATTCAAGCAAAAATCATAGACTTGATCATTAATAGACTAAAACAATGCCTATTTGTTAACTACCTATCTATCAACATCATCATCACCATCAACATCCTAGCATGTGCCTTAATAGATAGATCGTTCATACAATGGGCATCATCGATGGATAACATCTCTAAACAATCAACATCTTTGGCAAGTGATACAGCAACTTTGGTCGTCTATTTGGGTCTTTTATTTTGATTTATCTTATTATCTTATTTTGATGACCTCTTGAGGATGTCCATAAAGATTTAGAGAGGAAGGAATGGGGCATGGCCATTGATTTCATATGTCATGTTTGTTGGATAATTTTGCAATATGACCATGGCGAATACTTTCCTTGTGTGTATGGAAGTCATTTCAAGTAAAACTAAAGTGGCCTTCCATGTTAGGTTCTTCATACCTCTTTGTGCACTAATTCAAAATGCTTTGAGCTTCTAACCCATACACTAATAACAAGGTTTGCGTATGTTTGGTATGAATACTCCATGTTTGCAAAGTCAAAGTCCACGCAATCGATACAAAGCCACCTTGGTCTTTAATACCTTGATGTATCATATCTATTTACTACATTAATAAGGATTGCTATGATGAAAATTACTTAGTTTTTCCTTGAAGCAAAAGCATATTCATCACGTTTCCATACATCATCAATCATTATCATTCATTCAATCAACCATTTATCTATTCATATCTATCATCATAACATATGGATTTTTAATTATTGGATCAATATCATCAATTTCTTCTATCCTCTAATATCTATCCAACTATTTTTCTAACAAACATCTTCATCTTGCATCATATCATTAGTATCGCATGCATCCTGCATCCACAAACTCATCAACATATCATGTCTAATACAACATAATGTATAATCCACCACACAAATCATATCATCCATGTCATATACCATCAAATACATCATGCATGTCAAATATTAGAAAAGCACAAAAATAATCATATTTGCATATCATCACATCATCACATCACACTTGCATTAAAGAATCATTAGCGTCACCACAATTGCATAACCATAAGCATCAATATTATATCATCCATATCATGACCATCACATAATCATCCATCGCATTTCATAACCATCAATGCATCCATAACCATCGTATATAGCATAAATCATCATCACATAAAGCATGCATCATTAACATCTCATAAGACTACCGCATCAAAAAATGATCTCATCGCATATATCATCAAAAATGAAAATGGCATGGTACATCATAAACTGTCACGTGTGATAAATCATAAATCACCTTGCTTGATCATTCCTTAAGCCTCGTCATTTATCTTGATTAATTTTTGGGACCCTTGGGGCCTAATTTTTTCATCCTCTTCACAACATAACTAAGTCTTGATCCTTGTCATGAACCCAACTTGAAAAGTCAGTTTTTTGGAAGAACTCCCAAGGGAGCAATCCAACATCCTATCATCCTTCCATCATCTACTGGGGCACCTTTAAAATTTTCCAATCTTGATTTGAGCATTGAATATCTTTGAAACAATACAAGTACATTATGTTAAAGAGGGGCAAAATGTAGACATTTAAAAATGTCTGACGTGTATCAAACATCTTAATTGTGCATTTTTCTGTCATTTTCATCATTCCATTATCGTCAATGCATTTTCATCATTTATCATCATTTGCATCAATAATCACCTTTTAACATTTGTTAACACATGTTCATCATTTAATCCTAATTTCCTTTATTGATTAAATAATCTTGAATTATTTAATTAATTCATCATTCCATCACTAATTATTCCCTCCATCATCCTAATTGAATAATTTTTAATTATTTGACTAGGTTAAACTAACTATTCTTCTGATCTCTTATAATTCCATCTTTAATCTTCATCTCATTCAATGGAATATTCTTTTTCAAACTAGGCATATTCTCATCCTCCATAATTAAATAATTTTGAATTCTTTAACTATTTTAATTTCTCTCCACAAAGCATATTCCCAAGGAATATTCCTTTTAAAAAATAGCTTGACTAATTATTGTCTCAAGCATTTCTAACCCTCCATTTTTGAAATCAAATCTCCACCCTTCATCCTCAAATATCTCAACCAATTTCATATAAATGAGGAGATATTTTGAGTTGCAACTAATCTCATCCCCTCATCTTCCTTGATTCACTCTCCTTTGTGGATGCTAAGGTGCAATCTTAACCCTTCTTTGTGGGCATTGAGATTCAATCTAAACCCTTGATCCAAATCATGAAAATCTATAAAATCACCCTCGTTCCTCCATATTCATCACTTAGAATTTGAGTATTGAGATCATGTTACTTTGAGTTTTGAGCAATTGAGCAATTATTTCATCTTTATCTATCATCTAGGTCATCATTGAGCTTTTGCAAGCATGAGGAAGCTAAGCTTTGAGCAATCCAACATTCACCAACAAGCTTCTCCTCCAAATGGGATGTAAGGTTTGCATTTGTGCTTGATTTTAGTTGTTTAGTTTGATTTGCTAACCATTTGTGTGCTGATTTCAATGGCATAGAAACATTCAATCTCATTGGTAAATGGGTTTTTGATCATTTGTATGTTTTGGGTCTTTGGATTTCTAGGGAGTGTGAGGCAGGGAGAGGGTGGAGTGAATAGTCACAACCATTACAAACTCCACACCCTCCCACAAAGGACACACCCCTCCTTAACCCAAGTGCTGTTTGCAAATTACATCCCTATTAATTATCCTTGTTTAGGGGGGTAGCGCTGCTAAGTATTTGTAAATTTAGGAATCGTTGCTTCTCTAGTATCCTGAGTTGGCCCCTTCATTTAATCACAGGCAATTAATTCCTATTTTTCTGAGTCGGCCTTTTTCTTCATTGCTGGTCATTGAACCTTTTACTCTGGGTCGGCCCCTTGCAGATGCTATTATTATTATTTATTTTGTTTATTTACTTGCCTAGGTTTTTTCCCATAATTTACTGCTGCGATCTGAACATGGCAGAGGCATGACAGCTAATTAATTCAAGAAGCCAATTCTAAATTAATAACTTGAGTAGTTTCAGGTTAGAATTTAAGAATTGAACATGAAAATTAAAACTGATCTAGGGGTTGGCACAAATTTAAAGCTTGTGTACCAATGAAAAAACATATAGACAGATTCAATATTCAACCCATTGTGCTTAGCTTAATTTTTCTCTGCAATCTTGATTCTTCAAAATACTTCTCTTTTTTATTGTATCCATTTTGCATTGGCACAGTAGAAAACACAGAAAACTAAAAATAAGAACTTCGATGCAATCAACTTCAAAGTTATCTGATTGCTTTATGAAAATAGAAAAGGGTCCCTGTAATTTGCAAAATCATTGGCAAAACTGCATATTCATCATGGTTCAAAGACAAGTTTCCAGCTTACAAATTGCTAATATATGTAGCCTAGAAATTTGCCCAAGTGTGTTAATGCTCTTGTTTTGATTTTATGGTTTTACAGTTATGTGACTCTATAACAAGTTAAACCTAGAAACTAGCATGAAGATGCCATAACAAGACTTAAGATACTTGTTCAAACACAAACTCAAACCTGAAATGTGAATAAGTTGCATTATGGATAATATTACGGGCTACCTTCTTACCTGTTGTATGATCTTTTAACCATGTAATCCACCAATTGCTAGTCGTTCAGCATTATTACCCATTTTCTCATATAAATTGTACATATGTTGGATGTATTCATGAAAACCCAAAGTATCAGTTGTATCTTTGTTTTTTCTAGAAAATTAATCTATATTTCATATCTTACAATACAATGAGTTCAACCTGTAAAATAAACCATACTAACACATGAGCATTTCTATTCCTTGTTTTATGAGAGAAGAAACATTTCCCACCGAAGGTTGTAGGAATAAATCCCAATTTAACCTTTCTAAATGCTCTCTTGGCCTCCAATCCTGCATGTGGAACTCACTGCAGATATTTAATTCCCAAGTTAATGTGTTAGCATCCTCCTTCCAGTACTAAAATCATTTAGAAATGCTTGTGTGCTTTGTGGGTCCACTTGTCTTGTCATTATTGCCAAGGCAGATGTTGCTCTAAAAATTACATGCTTGTTCATAACAAATTCACATACCTATTGTCAGGATTTCATTACACTTCAATAACTAACATGGGACTTGGATCCTGATAAATTAACTCCTCTCACATATATATCTATGGAGAGAAAGATAAGCATAATACTCAAAATTGATAAAACTAAAATTCATGACTAAAATAAGGGATAATTACTCATGTTTGTCACTCAGACATATTTGTTTGAGATCAAGATGATCCGATGTAGTTTTCCACCGTACCCAAGTATTTTGTGATCAAATCCCTGTAAGTGAGCAAGAACATTACTCATAAAGATGTGCAAGAACTTAAAATATGGAGTCAAAAGTTTAAAAATACAGGACTCAAATGGAGAACATAAACTTTTAAACACATAGTGATTATCACTAATAAAGAAGAGAAAGACAGACCTCCGATGGTTTAGTTGCTTTTCATATTCTTCGAACTTCTGCTTTTGACCAGAAACAGTCTGTAAAATTGCAATGTAACATCTAGATATCAAACAAAACATTCCCATGCTTTACAATTATATCACACCAAAATTTCCAAAAGATACCTAACTTTTTGCAAATACCTATGAGAATTAGATGTGTACATCAAAATTGCGTGTCATTGAAGCTTTATAAACAAGCATAAACTACAACATCAATCCCAAAAGAAGGACCTTCACACAGATGAACTGCTGTTAATCCTACAACTCTGAAGACATTCACAGAAATGCATCTGCGTAATTTGATAAATGGACAAATATCCCCTACAGATTCTTAGGGGACAAGATTTAGCCTCGAAAAATCAAGGGGATGTTTTTGTTGCATGCCCAATGATTAGCAACTAAAACTTAAAAAATACGAATAGTAATACTAAATAATTAAAAGAAAATGCATTCAGATAAAAAATAATTTTCAATGGGAAGGATTATTCAAGAAGAGATTTGAAGTCCTCTCGACCCTCCAATTTAGGCCTTATTACTTCTTCTGAGTCACTGGTGGTACAGAAGGAACCAAATGATAAGGAGTAGACTGAGGTTAAGAGGAAGAAAAAGAAAGAGCTAGGCAGCAGTATGCATCCAATGTGCAGAAGATCATATTCTTTGTCAAAGTCTGTCAGACGAACGGAGATTTGATTCCTCTGTTCTGGTGTTGTGTTTGTGTTATCCGGTTGGATATAATTTTGCCTGTGTTAATGCTGTTAAGGAATTAAGGCCTTGGGAAGAGGCCTCGCTTTTTCGGCCTCCCTGGCTCAGGCCAGACTAAAACTTCCCAAGTTTACTATAAAAAAAAAATCAATTTTCAGGGTCCATTGATTTACCCAACTCCTTCTCTTGCAAGCATGCAGAACTCTAAGATGCTTCAGAGAATCTTTTTTTCACATATTTTCTCATACATTGGATGTTATCCTTTTATTAACCCCCTCGAGCAAAAATGTGTATAGCATCATTTTGTATTCTCTTAAATGGATCCGAATCATTCAGACTGCCATTGAGATAAGAGGTTCCATTTGTATACGTAAAACAAATGATCGGCAAATGTTGGAATACAAGTGGGGGTGATTTAAAATTGAACAAGAAGTGTCATTCTGCATCATCCCTGTAGATCAAATCTTCCACAAAATTCTTTCAAGGTTTATTTATCAAAGCTACGAGACATCTATGTAGTTAAAAAAGAATATAGTCTTTCCTCTTAAAAAATAATTCCCAAATCTCCTAGCAAAATATTGGAGCCCCGATGGACTGCTATCTTCTGAAAACTTTTTCAAGAGAGAAATTGAAGAGCAACAGTAGAACCTCAACAGGCCGACTTATTAATGTTAAAACTTTACATTCTTTTTTAACATTCTAAAGTTTTGAAATTTTTATGGCAAAATCCTTGACAGTAGCAAATTATAGAGATCTAGCAGCATTTTGAAAAACAATCAAAAACTCAAATTTGTGCAGCCTAAACACCATAGATCTAATCAAATGGGAAATTTTACATGTTAAACACTGACATTTTGGACCCAACTTTTTTATTATAATCAATACCTATTTTTCATAACTTGGAATACAAACTTGACTGTAAAGGAAAAAAAGCTTTACAAGGAACAAACATGTTATTTGGTCTACATTTTGGAATCAGGCATCAAGACCTCCCACATATGCAAGGGATTGAAGGTTGAGTTAGAGATTTAAAACTCTAAAGACTCGCTCTATTGATTATAAGCCACTCATGCATCATGCATTCTCTGATTTGAATATTAGAAAAGATTAGTAAGAGGTTCATGCATAGTCAAGAAGTTATTGAGAAAATGCAAATATGCAATCTTCCACTTTGAATGCTAGAAAAGATTAATTAAAGGTTCATGAATAGTTGGGAGATATGCAATCTTCTACCTTGAACACTAGAAAAGATTAATTAGAGGTTCATTAGTAGTATGCAATCTTCCACTTTGAACATTAGAAAAAACTGTTAAAGAGTTTCACACACAGCCAGGACATCAGTGAGAAAATACAACTATGCAATCTTCTAATGTACATTTGCTCATACTTGCCAAGTGACTGACCTAGTTCTAATTTAAGTCAAAGTACATTCAAAAGCAAGTGCATAAATGCTGCATCCATTCAGTAAGGCAGAAGGCTAGTGCCTAGTTCTAATTTAAGTCAAATTAGATTCAATGGCAAGTATACAAATGTCACATCAAATAATAGCCTAGCTTCACTACAGGCGCAAATCAGATCTTCTTCTCAGTATCCTATCCAGGGTTCTTTTGTGGCTCCAATCATTTGCACAGTTTGAGAATCTGTAAAAACCTTGCCTTAGCGCAGGGAGTGAATTCAAGACTAGCTAACTGTTTATCTTCTTTCAACTCTCATATCTAATGGTGGTCTACCAACTCTAATCTAAAAAACATTATTGGTAGCCTTTGACAAGCAACAGCTAAGTCTTACTTTTCTATAAGAGCACAATTTGATCTATTAGAGTTTTGTAGCCCTATTCTCTTAGCAGTTGGATTCCTTTGTAGCAGATTAAAGAAACAAGCAACAATTTTGGAAGCTTAAAGTGATTGACTGACCCAATTCCTTTAGACCCAGCATATCAGTGCTACTATGGCATGTGGTCCATAGTCCTAAATAACACTGTCGTGCCAAATTATTTCTCATATATGAAAGAGTTAATGCATCTAATTTTAGTAGGTTTGCCTAAATCTTTATTTTGATATAACCACCGAATATGATAATAACGCATACAAGTGCAGAAATATGACCACAATTAATAGGCAGACAATCATTATCTTATTTGCATACAACATCCCCACATGCCAGCATCTGTTTCCTTGGCTTGGCCCTAGGAAAGGGAAATAGATGACTGGAAATCTAGTTTAAGAAAGGAACAACATTAACTTGGTTTCTTCATAGACTGTATGAAGTTTGCACCTTGAATATCAAGACCAAATGAACAATTAAATGCTTCAACCAAATAAAATTCATGGATCAAGTAAATAATTGATAAAAAATTCAATATAACATTTCAACTTGAACTCCTACTACAGTATTTAACATCTCTTCCTTGCCTGTTCATATTACAAAATGGTTACACTCGATATCTTTCAGTATCTGAAATTACTTTAGGTAGGTGGTTATTCCTATCTGATATTAGATTCAACATTTGCTCCTATCCTACTCAGAAATAAAATAATAAAGAAGAAATTAAAAATTCAAATATATAGTATATCAAAAACTATAGGTGGTAATGCCAGAGAAAAGAATCTTTTATTTTCCCTTTCCTTATTTGAAACACATAAGAATTAAGAACATAAGGCCACAACTCAAACCGTAGCATCATTGGATCCAGCTACAGTGTTTAGCAATTGTTGGCATTTCTCAAGCTGCATTGTCAACTCGCTCACCTGTCAATTCCAATTGAAGGAAGCATTTTAATATTTAGAAACAAACAATCCAATTGAATAAAAATAAATAAAACTGCAAATAAAATCTTCCTACACTATAAAAAAAGACAAGGGAAGCATTTAAAAAGTCCCAATGATGCCTTAGGACAAATAGCATGCTAGATCTGTAATGGGAAATATGCCATCAAGCACCATTGACTAACATCTAAGAAACTGATGCTTTCCAATGATAATAATGCACAAGCCTCATTCAATAAAATGTTTACCATTGAAAAAAGCAACATTGAATATTATAGAATGCAGATGTAAGAAGTATTGTTCATTTTGTATTAATGAGAATGTCATGGTCCATATACTGAAGAGGATAAAGCGGATGGTCAAATTTTCTGATTATCCAAAGAGATTCACATTGTCCTTCACCGTTAAGCTATGTTACCGGGTTCTTGTGTTTTGCCCGACGTGCCCGCTCCTAGAGCGTTTGGGCACGGAAACGTGTTGGGGAGCGGTTGGGAGTGCCCAGCCGTGCCCGGGCGTGCCCAGACGCTCCTGCGGAGTTTGGGCGTACAAAACAAAAAAAAAAATCACTTTTTTAAGCACTTAAAGTGCAAAAGAAACCCTAAAACGCCTTTCAAACATGATTTTATCACTCCTTTATCATTTCATTGCTCTAACAAACATATTTTGCCCTCCATTTTTCTCATTTTGAAGGCTGCTAGTTTTTTGAAGGAGATTTGATCAAGTGCAAAAGGAATTGAGGATAGTTTGCACAAAGGAGATCTAATCACCTAAGATGTGCATTTTAACTCATTTGTTCAAGTTTTTGATGGATTCTTTTATTAAAGATTTTTTTCAAGTTTTTTCAGATTTTTTTTTTTCAAAATTTTTTTTTAGAAAAGAAGAAATAAGATTTTTGCTATTTGTTTCAATTTGTTTTGGTGTTCATTTCGTAATTTGTTTCAATACTTTATATTTCTTATAACAGCAAAATCAAAGTTCAAATGGCTACAAGTTCAAGTTCAGTGGATGTTACTGCTAGTAAAAACCAAAAGTTTAAAATTGATGCAACATCTCCTTTATGGAATCATACTACGATGGTTGAATAGCTTCCAGGAGGTGGGGCATTTGTTTGGATTTGTGATGAGTGTAAAATCCAATTTAAGAGCTCATATAGTCGAGTGAGAGCTCACTTTTGTGGACAAAGTGGGCAAGGGATTAGAGTATGTGGAGGGCCAACTAAGAAGGGGTTGTCAAAGGAAAAAATTCTGGAATACATTGCTGAACAAGAAGAAGCTAATGCTATGGCTGAAAGAACAAAATTAAGAAACCATCCTTTAGCAAAGAAAAAATCAATTACTTTGCCTATAGATTCAGTAGTGGCCTCTCAACATCCTTTCTTGGAGACACCCTTTGTCCAAGTAGAAGACCCCATTTCTTCCCACAAAAGAGGACCATTGGATAGGGCATTTCAAAATGAAGCAAGAGACATCGCAGAGGAAAAAATTGCACATTGCATTTATGCCAATGGTCTTCCTTTCAACTTGGTGAGATCACCATATGGGCGTGATATGGTGGAGGCAATCAATACTGCACCTTCAGGTTTCAAAGGTCCTAGGTATGAAAAGGTGTGCACCAGCTTATTAGTAAAAGAAAAAAATCATGTAGAGACATCACTCAAACCAATTAGGGATTCTTGGGTTGAAACAGGAATGTCTATTGTTTCCAATGGATGGAAGGATTGCAAAAACCGACCTTTGATAAATGTTATTGCAGTGTCCCCAAAAGGGGCTATGTTTTTTAAGGCAGTTGATTGTGAGGGGCAAATCAAGGATGCAGAATTCATTTCAAAAATCCTCATTGAGTCCATTGAGATGGTGGGTCCGGAAAATATTGTTCAAATCATTACAGACAATGCAAAAAATTGCAAGGCTGCAGGTATTTTGGTTGAGCAAAGGTATGAACACATTTTTGGACACCATGCACTGTACACTCACTTAACTTGGTGATGCAAGCAATTGGCACTCAAATAGAATGGGTGAAAGATATATACCAAGAGGCTGAGGAGATCCAAATGTTTGTGACAAACCACCATATGTCACAAAGTATCTTCAGGACTTTCTCGAGATTGGAATTGTTGAAGGTAAATTTAATTTAATTATCAATTATGTAATTTATTTTTTAATTTTATGGATTTATATTTTAATGTGTTATTATTATTAACTTATGTTTTACATGATCCTAGGTTGTTGAGACCCGATTTGCATCACACAATCGTTTTGAGACGACTTGTGAAGGTGTGAGACGCATTGGATGCCATGGTTATTAGCAACCAATGGAATATTTGGAAAACATTAAATTCAAAGAGGGCCCAAAAGATCAAGTCATTGATCCTAGATGATGATTAGTGGGATCGTGTGGCCTATGTCTTGAGATTCACTGAGCCTATCATGAGTATGATCAGGTTTGCTGATACAGATCGACCATGTTTAGGGGAAATCTATGATGGTATTGACTCCATGGTAGAAAAAATAAACGTGATAATAGCAAAAAAAGAGAATGAGCCCCAAGAAACATTTTTCATAGAGTTGAAAAAATCATTCACCATTGTTGGGACAAGATGAACATGCCATTGCATCTCCTTGCATATGCATCATCTCCCAAATACTATAGTTCACAAATACTTGCTTTGCCAAGGAGAACTCCACCATATAGAGATAGTGAAGTTGCTAATGGGTACAAGCGAGCATTCAAAAGACTTCGTAGATCCAAAAGTGGTGGAAAATGTTAGGAAAGAGTTTGGCTTGTTCATCTCAAGACGAAATCATAGTCTTTGTGCTATTCAAGACCAATACAAAGTAGATGCTCGTACATGGTGGTACCTCCATGGGCAAGATTTTATGTTCCTCCAACCTCTTGCAATCAAGATTCTATCACAAATAATTTTTATTTTTTAATTTTTTTTATTTAACATTTGTATTGTAGACTTTAAGTTTAGTACTACTACTTACCATTCTTTAATTTATTTTGCATTTTTTATTTCTAAGTTATTTTGGTTTTCTCTCCAATTTCAACAAGTTGCAAGTTCTTCTTCGGCTGAACAAAATTGGAGTACACACTCCTATATCCACTCAGTGAAGCGTAACCGGTTGGCTGCAAAAAAAGTAGAAGACTTGGTTTATGTCCATTCCAACTTGCATATTCTATCACATAAGCAAGATGAGTACAAGGATGGTTCAATGAAGAATTGGGACATAGCCCCTAAGTGTGCCAACTTGGATGCATCTATTGCAGAGCTTGCTAGAGTCACTATAGATAATGATGATGATGCTGAGACTCTTGCACATGATGCACCTACTACAAGTGACACTGGCAATGCATTTGCTTGTGGTACAAATGATGTCGAACCAAATGATGATGATCTAGATCCCTTTGATGATTGATGAATAATTGTAATGATCTTCATTTGAATCATGACTAGAGAGACATATATGATATTTGTTATTAATATATGAGTATGACATATGTATTGGAATTTAGAACTATCAATTAGCATTTATGATTTATCTTTATAGGCTTGTAGTTTATCAGTAGCATTGATCAATGATTTTAGATTTAATGATGATTGATGATTGATGAAGTATCATAGACTCAGAGTTCATACAGTCATACTATCAAATGTATTCACAATTTTGTATATTTTTAATTTTATATATATATATATATATATCCGTACCCAAACGTACCGTATTTCAGGGAAAAAAAATTGTCGTACCGGCATACCTGTATCCCGTACCCGTGCCCGATCCCGTACCAGAACCGGCAACTTAGCCGTTAGGCCTCCTACATTGATTGTGTAAACTTTTTGCAGCCAAATAGAAGCATGATCCAATCTTCTTCGGTTCTAAA
Organism: Sequoia sempervirens; assembly: GCA_007258455.2. Classification (NCBI taxonomy): domain Eukaryota; kingdom Viridiplantae; phylum Streptophyta; class Pinopsida; order Cupressales; family Cupressaceae; genus Sequoia; species Sequoia sempervirens. The sequence goes on along the minus strand of VDFB02320999.1, from coordinate 75,296 downwards.
TATTTTCTTTTGTTCTGTAGTTCATCTTTCAGTTTTCTAGGACTACCTAGACTGAAGTTTTAATTTTGGCCTGCACAAATGTCACTTCTGTCATGGAGTCCTTAATCTGCACAGTTTGAGGTCGTCACACCAGGTGCTCAGGGCTTCACATCACTACATACAAATCTGTACTCCTTCAATTTGAGTTCAGGTTTTTAATATTTTCAGATCTGTGTGTGATTACTTACCTATCTAAATCATTTAACTGCATATTTGCAAGTCAGATTGATCATATTCCCCAGATACAGATGTTTGTTTAACTCTTCTAAATGTTATTGACTATAATTGAATGTTTGACAGCCTGAAATTGACAGAATTCTGATTTCGATATTCAGATTTTTTGTCAATTTCACCTTTTGTTTTGCCTGGTGATTAATGGTGGCTCACAGTGCCAAAAAAATTGCAAAAAGCTTTGTTTAAATTGCCCATATTGCTTTAAGTTTTTAACCAATTTTCCTTTTTTCTTCCCTTTCTCCATTCTGTCTTATTCACCTATTCTTACAGCCATAACTTCATTGCTTACTTCTGCAAGGGACTCAACAGGTGATGTGCACATGACCTGTCCTTCGTGGGTTTCTATCCCTGATGTGGTCAAACCTGCACATAAATTCTTGGCATTCTTGCCTAAAAACTCCATTCACTTTAATCCCTTTTTCCTAAATATGCCATAACACTTGTTGTCTTATACAGTCACTTCTGCCAACTTCAAATGGTACTTGACAGGATATGTTTGAGTGAATTGGAAGGATGTGATGATGTGCACCATACCCAGGGTGTGTCTTTCACAGCTTCATCTTTAGCTAAGGCAAATCATTTACTAAAAGAGGTCAGAGGCAGAGTACCAAAACCACCCTCTATCAACACAGTTGTGATCACAATATGAACCCTAAGTCTGAAACAATCTTATAGATCAGCAGAAGACTCTCATCCTTTTTCTTTCTAGTTGTTACAGACTATGATAGTAATAGCATACAGATCTTACTGAACTTTGGTTTTACATTCATCTACACAATCAAATATAAGTATAGAGGGAAGAAATAAAAGATGCATGTACAGGGAAGAAATCTACTATGCACCTTTATATTCTACATATAATCAATCCCATGGGAAACACTAGGGTATAAATGTTTTAATGGCATTAGCAAATCTGGTAAAGGCACTTTTCTGTACTGATTCTTGCAGGCCAGATATTGCTCATTAATACCAATCTAAGTTTATCAATAAACTGTTTGATAAATTAAAGACAGGAATCCTATCGTAATTTACATTCCTAAATTCGGTTATCATCATTGGCATTTTATGGTATATTATTCCGACTTCCCTCAGGGAGAGGATTCCCTTGGGCAATAGCACTCTACATTTCAAATCTCTCATGTGGATGGATACAATGCCTAAATTTTATTTCATTTAATGGATTGTGATATGCAGCCGTGTTCACCGGCTGCCTGGACGAATTCAGGTCCTTCGCACCGGGTCCAGGTACCGGTCCAGTACGCCTGCAGGTCCTGGCAGGGTGCTGTTTGTTGGTGCCCGGTTTGTCCAGGGAAAACCTGGAACGAAGCCGGTTGCCCAGTGACGCTTTATAAACTTCTTTTTTTTTTTTCATTTTGACTAGGCACCCTCCTAAACCCTAAAAGTGACCTCTAAAACACATGAAACACCAAACAAGTTCAATTTTGTTCATTCCTTTTGCAAACCACTTGGAATGGCAGTGGCAGTGGCACTGCTTGTGGTTCATTTAATGTTCCTACATCATCTAATGTCAATGATGATGATGATATTGATGATTTAGCAAATCTATTTGATGATTAAAAGTTAAAACTAATTGTTGAACTTGATATTATTATTTTAATATTGAGCTTGAAATTTGAACAATGAATATTTATCATGCATGTTTTAAATGGCATTCAAGTTTATGGTGGTTTTGTTGTTTATATGATGCTATGCGATATTCTTATCTTGATTCATGCTTCTAGGCTGCATATACGAACGAACCCGAACCCCAAAAAAAATTTAGCCAAACCTGTGAACTGAACCCCCAAACCTGAACCAGAACCAGTACCAGAGCCGGAAACTTAGAAAATAAACCTTATTACATTTAATGTTCAAAAATTATTCTGTAACAAACACCCTATCTTATAAAAATATAAATATATCTCTTATAGCCAAAAAAGGTATCAAAGAAGGACAACATTAGATTTTTATTTAAATCTAAATAAATGGGCATTATTACTCTCATAGAAAACAAGGCGAATTAAAATTAGCTGCAATGAAAAGAAAAATAACAGATGAAGATTTAAGAGGGGATGTGATACCAAAAACAACAGAATAAAAAGATTGTTGAAATGAACAGAACAGTATACACATAGTATAGAAGTAACACATTTTTAGATGGGTCCTATATTTTCCAATTTAAGAATATATCCTCTGTTGAGCTTTTTCCTTCCAATGGTTCGAGTCTTCTTCAAGAAATTTTGAGAGAAAAGGTATGTTTTTGGAATGCTTACATAAACCTTTAAATACATAATGAAATAAGTTTATTTAAAAGAGTTGGCCAAAAGAAATTAATGATGAATATAACACCTGATTAATTCTAACAAATAGATGTGTCTTGATTATTCTTATGATTAAGGTTGTGTGTTAAAGGTCTGCAAGCATCAACAATCAACCGGCCTCCATCTCTATTAATATTATTTTCATGTAGCATGTGTGATGTCCCTGGTTATTTCTTTTCTTTTTTTTTAATTTTCCTGTAGTCCATTAAATTTTTAATATATTTCAAACTGAAATGAACAGATATATGCACTGCTACTGATTATATTATTTAAACAACTGGAAATATGTTAAATAGAGCCCTGTACCACTAATCTCCAATATTGGTTTCACTAATCTTCAATCCTCACTAGAAATTGATATAAACCTAATAATTACATTTGTTTATCATTCAGTTCAATACACAGTATTCCTGGAATAAATATACATATATATACTAACTTACAAATCACAGGAAATCTAGCACACTGGACTCACTGCAGGTCCTCGATGGGTTTGAAAAGTCTACCACTTATTATTAGTTCATCTTGCACCTCAGATCTGGGAAATTATAATCCTCTGCTAGCAGCAGATGATGATGTACAGTGGCGACTAGCAGCTGTGAAATTTGTAACAGACCAGGAGGATGGTGGACAGCACTAAGTTTTGTCTTGGATGTATTCAGCAGTTGTTAATACTCAGCTTACACCCCTGTAAGATCTTGTGCAATCAAATCCCCTGTAACAGCAGCAACCATTCTGGAATGTGTGAGGCAGCTGCGATATGCATTAAAAATTTGCTGCACAAATGATTAGCTCGACTCAAACTGTATCGGTTGAAATGTGACTTGGAATTCTCTAGACTCCGCCTATGATTAGCTGCAAGTCACTGGAGGCAATTGGCATGAGTGATACAACCTTCAACTGCGAGTTATGCCAAATCTTCCTCCCAAACGAATGAATCCACAGTAGCTGTAGTGTGCAATATCCTCAAGGTCCAGTGAATGGTGTAGGAGCCCTTGCAAAGGTGGCACACAAGGGATATAATGTTAGCTAATCTCCAACAGTCCTGCAATCCCATAACTGTAATTTGCTTGTGAATACTCCAACACTTAAATTCCTGAAAATTTGAACAAGACCTCTGATTGGTGCAACTGCAATTCCAATGTAGAATTGCCAAGTGTGAGGGTAGGGCTTTGGTCCTAACCTCAGATTTTGCAGTTAAGGGGTTTCTTCCTCAATTGCCTCAACACTGGATTCACATCAATAATGCAGGGATACCCGGGGATACGTCCCCTATCTGAAATGAGTCGTCCCTGTACTCGGGATGTCCTAGGAACAAGGGGACAGCTGGGGGATGGTCCCCCCATGTTTCCTTTTTTTGAAAATTTGCAAGAAACGGATCGGAAATGGGGGGTGGGTAGGAGAAAAAAGGGGACGGCTGACCGTCCCAGGGACAGCCAAGAGACGCCTAGATGTCCCCTGCCCATCCCAAGGATGGCCGGCCGCCCCCTACGTGTCAACAGCATTTTAAAACAAAAAAGACATTTTAATTTAAAAAAAACCCCAATTTGTGGCTTATGTGGGCCCCCACCTTCCATGTTGCCCTTATGACTAAAAGACTCACCATTTTAGTCATTGTTATATTTGTATGTGAAGGCAAAAAAGGAGCAGCTGTAGGGTTTGTGAAGGCATCCATTGCAAGAGGAGGAACAGCAGGGTAAAGAAGGAGAAGAGGTTGAATCTAGAGCAAGTGGGGCTGCAAATCCATCAAAGAGGTATGTATTTTCCTCCTTTTTCTTTTTCAATTTTTTTGCAAAGTTTCAAACATAAAATGTTTGATTTTTTTTATTTTTTGTATTTTTCAGTTTAAACTTGCATTCAAAATCAAAAAAACATGAGCAGCAGTGGGAGTGAGAGTGAAAGTGAGAATGAAGTGCAACTACTTGATAGAAATAGAAGAGAAAGTGGTGAGGGTGGTAGTGGACAGCAACCAAACCCATTTAAATGCCCTTCAACAATCATGCAACCATATGCAAAGGGCCCTTTCAACAAAAAAAACATTTCCTCCAATATGTTACACCTGTGGACCAAAGGCAAAAAAAATCAGGTGGAAGTAGGGTGTGGAATTGTCATGTTTGCCATAAAGATTTTAGGGGCAGCTACGCAAGGGTAAGGTCTCATTTTTTGGGTGAGGTGGGCCATGGAGTTAGAATGTGTCCTAATTTAAAAGACCATGAAGCAATAGAGTACCAAAGATTGCAAATGGAGGTGGATGGGGTTTAAGGTAGGACAACTTTTCCAAGTGCGCAATCATCTATGCCTATGCCTTACACGGTTGGTAGTAGTGAAGTTGCCACAAGAGGAAAGAGGAAGATGAGTGGTAGTGGAAAGGGAGCTTCAGTTGAGTCTATGTTTAATAACCAAGCACAAGAAGCCACAAAATCTTCCATTGCCAAATTCTTTTTTGCCCATGCCATCCCATTTCATGTGGTTCGTTCCTCTTATTTCAAACAAATGGTTAAAAATATAGCCAATATTGGTCCTTCATTCATACCCCCTGGAGATCATAAGCTATGCACTACCCTCCTAAACAAAGAGTACTCCAAAGTTAATGTGCTAATGGAGGATATGAGGCAAACGTGAATGAGGACAAGTTTCTCCATAGTGATGGATGGGTGGCCTAATGTTAGACATCGGCCACTCACCAATATCATGAACAATTGAAATGATCAAATCTACAAAAGATAATGCATCATATCCATACAATGCTTTGAAAGGAGTCATACCCATAGGCATATCATGTGTGGAGTTGTAGCAATACTCTCTAAGATAAAGCCACTTAATCCATGTTGTTTGCTACCTTATAACATTGTTCCTCAAATATCATTCAATCCATTTGTTTACAATCTCTATTTGTCCATCCATTTGAGAGTGATAGTTAGTGCTTGGAGCCAATAATGTGCTTATCAATCGCAAAATTCTTGCCAAAACAAACTAATGAACCTATTGTCCTTGTCACTCACAATGTTTCTAAGCAACCCATGTAGTCTAGACACCTCTTTAAAAAACAAATCAGCCACTTGTGGAGACATACTCTAAGGATGTAGTATAAAAATGAGCGTACTTAGTGAGTTTGTCCACAACCACAAAAATACAATCCTTACCCTATACTTGCAGAACATTGGTGATGAAATCTATAGAGGTGATGTCCCATTTCTGATTTGGAATGGGTAAGGGCTGCAATAATCTAACTGATAATACCTATTTTTCTTTGTTCTATTGACAAGCCAAACATTCCCTTACATGCTTCAAAACATGTCCTTTGAATCCCTTCCATGAAAAACACCCTCACCCACCTATATGTCTTGTAATACCCCGAGTGACCAGCTAATGATCTGTCAAGACATGCCCTCAAAACTCTCTTCCATCTTCAATTCTGGAACAAGGTACACCCAGTCCTTATACAGAATGACCTCATCAACCACCTTGTACCTGTCATCTTCTAGCTTACTATCCAAAATATCAAATAGCGAATGTATTCTTAACATACTCAACTTTTATAGAAACCCTCCGATCAACAAATATGTCAGTCATGGAGCACAATCATCCACTATATTGTGTTGTCTAAATTGAGTCAGCTCCCTTGAATGGACCTTCCTATCAAGTCTATCCATGTGTCTTTGCATAAAATCAACATAGGTAACAATATGATTATGTCCTTGTGTAATCAGCCCATGATGCCACCACTCGTGGGCTATGCCCTCCAATTGAAGGATTGCAAATTTGATGGCTTCTTCTTTCAATGTAATGTCCCCTTTTTCCTGCCCTAAATCCACCCTATTTTAATAGTGTTTTTAAACACTAGTATATATAATATTAAAATATAAATTAAATAAATAAATAAATAATAAATAAGAATACTTTATTGGGGTTGGCCAAGATTGGAGAAAAAAACGAAAATAAATAAAAATAACGGAAACCCTTGGCTCCACAAGAGAAATTATCAAATACCAATATCAAATTTGGATGATGAGACAATGGCTAGCCTCACCTATTTATTCTTTTTCCCCAAGAGGTCAGCCCACAATCTAGAAGTTTCCAAAAACAATATAATATTTTATTATATTTACACTTTATTATAATAATATAAAATATAACTCATAAAGTGCAAATATGATATCTAACACAATATGTTATCAAACGATATGTTTTCTAACACAATGTGTTATCAAATAGTATGTTATCCAACATTATGTTTTCAAACATGTTATGTTATCCAACATCCAGAATATCATGAGAAATGACTATCCAATGCATCCGATAAGCCAACCAACGCCTGGATAACTGCCAAGAGGACCCTCTAACCATGCCCTATTAGCCTACGAGGATCAAGACTAGGCTAATTCCTCTAAACTCCAACGCTCATGAAAAAGGGGACATTACAGTCCGCCCTCCCTGAAATTGCTTATCTTCGAGCAATCTCAACTACAAAGAAAACTCCTCCACCTGGATCCCAAGGGAAGATATGTGCAATGTCCCTTTCATCATCAAACAGCTTCTGTAACACCAGCACTAACAGAACCAACTAGAACTGCTGAGTCAACTCAATAGCCGATGTAAACCATGCCAAATATGAATGTGCAATGGAAACCCAAGTAGGACAGCCATCGATCAATGAAGAATCTAAAAAGATTAAGTCACCAACCAACAAGTAGATAGCTGCCATATCATATGAAATGGGTAACAAATACAAAGATGAATTGTGGATGTCTTCATTACCCTCCAAGGACAACTTGGCTGATCCACTATGAGTGTCATCACTAAAATCATCATCATCCTCAAAAGAATGATCAATCTCAACAAAATTTTCAGAATTAGACAAACTTTGCTTATCATTTTCTAGGGAGTGATGAAAGTCATGAATGTGTTGAAGATGGAGCTTGGTTTGTTGGGCCAACAACTTTGCTTGCTTTTCCCTTTCTAGCCATCCCTCAATCAACCTTTGGGACTGCTCCATATCGACTGCTCCAAAGTGTCTAAAACTTGTCCCGAAATGAGATGCAACATCAAAAAATTTATGTCCTCTACTTGCATCATGTGTACCAACCAAAGTAGCACTTATGTCACTCCCTTTTCCATAATTAAGGGTTGTTGTATCATGAGAAAGTGAAGACATACCACTGCTGTCAATGCACAGAAAATAGGGACTGATTTCAACTTGTTTGTCCTTGCCTTCGAATTCCTTCTTGGAATGATGAACAAATGCATGACCTTTGTGGCTTGAATCTATATTATCTTCCTCATGTTTATCACCCACAACTTGAGTGTTATCATAGAAAGATTCCATAATACCATCTACCTCATGTGACAATGTTGTTGCCCCATGTTGATGTAAAGAAGTATGACTGCTGTCGTCAAAATCAGAATAGTTGTCATACCATTGTGTAAAGTCTTCGCCCTTTTCAAGCACCTCTTCAACACAAGCTTCATGCCCAACACTTGTAGACTCATCTTCACAAATTCTTCCATGTGTAAGGACTGCAATCTCATGAGAATGATGGGACATAATGCTGTTGTCCTCAAACAAATCAGTGATGATATCATGCCATTGTAAAGTGTCTCCATCATTATGCATAGTCGAATCAGCAGTGGCTGCTCCACTAAGTAAAGGACCAACTTCCACATGCACCGACATATCTTGGACCTTCAAATCACAATCCGTTTCTTCATCATGATAGGATGAAGCAATGCTAGGCTCACCTAATGAAGCATCACAAGAAACCATATCTTCATGTGGCTGCTCTAATGTAACTGATTCATCTTCAACCATCACCTGCTTTCCTTCAATCTTGGAGTCATCATCAAGTGTTATGTGGTCCATATCTTTTTCTATGCAAATCTGATTTTTGTTCTCCATAGTGTTGTGACCTTTTCACACATCACCCCATTCAAAATGGAGACCCCCTAATTTTTGCTCCATTCAAGTTTTTTTGGCTTTGGTTTTGGGTGGTTTTGTGGAAGTCTCTCCTAGTTCCTTATGTCTTTCCGGGGATGTACCCGTCTTTTAGCCCAATTTGGAATTTTGGCTAAGTTTGGAGTGTGTTTTGTCGGATTAGGGTTTTCATACTTCAGGCTTAGTTTGAGGTCAAATTGAGTAAGCGGATTGAAATCTGAGCTTGGCACAACAATTAGGAGGCTTCAGGCAAGTCCCCATTAAAATTTCACTGAATTCTAACAACTTACTATTTTTAGTAAATACTCCATTTGGGACCTTTCCCCTAGGGTTTTGGGAAATTTCAATCACATCACTAATATTAAACCCTTTGAAAGGACTTGTGTGCAAAATTTGAACAAATTTCGAGAACTTACTATTTTTAGCAGGTCCACTTTTAGCAGGTATGATGCCACCCAAGTAGTCTTCAATTTCTAGAGCAGAGCAATACATAACAAAAACAGCGTCAAACAGAGGTCAAAAGAAGCGCATGCAATGAAATTAGGGTTTCCTACTTTTATGCCTAAAATGAAGGGCAAAACTCGAAAAGAACTGAAAATAGGTGTATCCCACTGCAATTAGAATCTTCCAAGGAATCTACACGTGAAATTTGAGCACGATCTGCACACTTTCTATTTTCAGTAAGTCATCTCCAGAACAGGGCCTAAAATAGCAAGTGAGCATAAAAGGCAAGTGTGAACAGGTTAATCAGGCCGTGAGGACCATGTTGAGCGAATATCAAGTCTTGAGAAGTTTCAGATGTTTGAAAATCAAGAGAAATTCAGAGGTTACTAAAAATGGAAATATGAGGGCGAGCAGGGCAAAATTCACTAAGTGTTCAAAACTTTCTAAGTATCAAAACTTCTCCCTCATGCATAGAATGCGCCCAAGAAGGAGGTGAGGAATGCGCCCTAGAGGGAGGTGAAGTGCGCCTTAGCCCAATGTTCAAATGCTCCTTAGCTTAGGGGATCAAATGCACCCCAAGCACTAGGACTTCAAAGGCATTCCAAGACATGTAAATGCGCCCAAGGCATAGCACAAGGAGAGTTAGAATGCGCCTAAGGCAAAGAAGAGTGATATGCGCCCAAGCACAAGAATCTAAATGCGCCTTTAGCATCAAGTTCAAATGCGCCCAGGGCAATGGGATGGATATGCGCCTAGCACAAGGGCTAGATGCGCCCAAGTGTAAGATGGAAAAGTTTCTAAGGCAAGATATGATAAGTCAGCCATAGCACCAAGGCTTGAAAAGTTTTTAAGACAAACGTGAAACAACACCCCTCAAGTGCGCCCATAGAACAATAAGATGGATGAAATATTCTAAGGCATAAACAATGACAAGACCCCCTCAAATGCGCCCTAGAAGGAGATGATAGGAATGCGCCCAAAGGAGGAGATGAGAAATGCGCTCAACACAAGAAGAGAATGCACCTACCACAACAATGTCTAAATGCGCCCAAGGTTTGAGTTAAAATGCACCAAGAAACACCTAAGAATAAGTGTGGCCAGAGACAAGATGATCAAATGCACCCTTGATAGGAGATTAAATGCGCCCAAAGCTAAAAACACCTAAGGCATGTTAGGAAAACGCCTAAGGCATTATGGAAATGCGCCTAGGCAAGATGAGAATGCGCTCAAGGCTTAAAGAAGGGGTAAAATTTTAAATGAGTTAAATGATTTCCCCACGAATATTTGAAATAACTAAATGTTACAAGAAGTTTAAGGGGGAAAATTCGAATTTTTGCAAAGGAAAGATCTTCAATAAAGGCAAGGTTTATGACGAACGAGACCTACTTTGGTGACAACTCACCCATCACCTCTCCAAAATTGGAAACTGCCAAGTAGTGGGAAGAGAAATTTAATGAATTTGCTACAATAGACTCCCTCACGAATTAGAAATATTCTTTGACACAATTATTTAAGCCACGAAATTTTCATTTCTTCTCACCATTTGCAAGTGCGAAGTTGTGGCTCTGAGGGTAGGGAGAAAAGCGTTGAAGTGAAGCTGCTGAAGTGAGCAAGTCAAATCAGCAAGCTAGGTGCTAAGGGTGAAAATCTTAAGTGCCAGAAATAATACTGCTGGAAAAGTGTTGAGGTTTGGAGTTTGAAATTTTAGTGCTGAAGCTCCATATTTTCGAAGTTTGCTCCACATTTTGGCTATCCCGAGGTTATTTATTTTCTAAGTTTAAATTTTAATGCCTATCTTTTATTTTGCAAGATGGCTGAAGCAAGTAGCGAAGCAGCTGCAAAGGCCAACAAAGTTGCAAGGAAGGCTACCAATGCTAAGTCAAGCAAGGCCAATATATCCAGGCAGGCGGTGATAAAGAAGTTGAGCAAAACATTTCTTCCAGAATCCAGGTTTACATCAAAGTTGGGAGAGCTAAATGATACGAATCTCGGTTCGTACAATCTTGGAGCACTCAAAGGTCGGATGTACGGGATAGGTGGCCATCCTCCATCAGTCACGGCACATCAAATTATGAAGAGTGGACTTTATGCAGCTGTTGGTTTTCCACCAACTATCTAGTGTCTAAAGTTAATCCTGGAATGTGCCAACTACTACAGGCCAGAGCGAAGGACTATTGTTTCCACTGATGGAAAATTGTTTGCCAATCTTACACCTGAGGCCATTGGAGAGGCATTTGGAATCCCCACTTTCGATAGGATGGTATACAGAACAAGGGAGAGGGCTGAAAGGATGTACGCTTCTACTTTTGAGAGATGCGCTGGAATGATAAATTTTGTTTGGATGCAGAAGCCCAGGCCTCCTCGCACTAAGCTCCCCAAGCAAATTATTTTAGATGATGTGAAGCAGGAGTATTGTGATCTAATAGTGATGCTCAGCTGAGTGAATGGAAGTCCCCAATCGTACATCTTTGAGTCGTGGATGTTTTATTACATCAGGATTGTGCTAGAAGGGAAGGACTGTGTGGACTAGGCAAGAATGATAAGTGATAATCTGGATGAACAGTTCAGGAATTTGAGGAGAACTAAAACTTTTTACATGAGCTCATATGTAATCTACATGCTAGCTCAAATGACTAAGTACAGGGGAATAACTTATAAGGAGTCGATTGGGTGTGGTCCTGAGCAGTTCAAAATCTACGAGGCTTGCCCACAATTGCACCTAAGCAACACCTCCAGCTACAAAAGGGTGAACGATGCCTTCACGATGCACATAGCTAGGACTCTTCAGCGAAGGACTCAACAGAGGATATCAAAAGAAGCTCAGGAGTTGATCTAGGGATATGGATGTTGGTTTATCCAATTTCCAAAGTTCACTTATATCAGGCTACAGGGGTTCACATCATATCTTTATAGATTACCAAGGTACCCCACGGATAGAATGGTGATGTTAGAGGTATCTAGGCAACTCATTGCCTATGATAGAATTCAGAAAAAGAAGAAAGGAGGATTGGACTTCCCGATCATCATAGGGAATTCAGATGAGGTTTGTCCCTCCTTGCAAGCAGCCAAAGAAGCTGAGGATGAGCTACAGTTTTTCCACCTCTCATACCACACCAGCAGGCAGGATTTTGATCCTTATAGCAATATCAGAATGGTGCAAGGTGTGGAATATAGGCACAAGGCGCATATTGAGGACTTTTGGGCCAATGCGGTGGATGAAGCTGAGGTTAGAAGAAGAATGTTTTCCAAAATACCCTTGAAAATAATCAAAGAATGTGAGATTGTTCAAATTCCGGACCAAGTAGATGAGGACGTGAATGTTATGCAGCCGGACTATGAAACAGTAAGAAACACAGCGGTCCCACTACCCAATTGGTCAGAACCAAAAATCACAGACCTAGATACATTATGCATACCAATTTTGACATTCACTAGAAATTGGGTAGAAAGGCACGTGAATAGACTTAAACAGATCAGTCCCCCTCACTTACAATTTGATGGGTGACCAAAGGCCGCCAACAGCTAGAAAAAGGAAACAAGTCGCCCAAGCTTTAGAACCGCGGAGGGAGGTGCAGGTTTAGCAAGTGCCTCAAAGGGTAGAGGAAGCATCATCCACACCATCGCAGACTCACTCTTCGAGCGTGCAGGAGGTCTCATTGTTTGCAGACCAGAGAAGCAGATTGAATGAGGAGCAAGAGTTTCAGGAAGTGAGCCAGCCACCTCTTAGAGAGCCAGATAGTCAAAGTGTCAACACTCCTAAGAAGGAAAATTAGCAAAGAGATGTGGAAACAGAGACAGACACCCGCTTCCAGCAGTTGATTGAGACGGCTTTGGAGGAAGAGACTGCTACAGGGCAGGAGGCTCAAGGTTCAAGAGAAAATATTCAATAGATGGAAACTGATGAACCTCAGCAGAATGTTGTTAGAGAAGAAGTGCATGGAGAGGAAGCAAGAGAGGAACAGCCGCTTATTATTTGTGACCCACAGCAGGCAGTGCCAAATTGGCTCAAGGAAAGAATGAGAAGGGACCCTGTTGAGGAGACTGACCTGACAATTGAAATGGTGGAATTCCTCAGCAAGATCAGTGGACCGCCAGAGAAGAAGAGGGCCAGAAAGCTCTCCAAGATATCTACAGATAAGTTTGGTTCTCGCACACTCCATGTGGTTGTTCCCAGGGTAGAATGTGACAGAGATGAGGCAATCCCAGAGAATTATGTGGTCACTACTGTGGAGTTGGGCCGCCCTACAGGAGCTCAAATAATTGAAAAATGTGATAGCTCCTATCAAGCTCTTAAGGATAGGTTACTCCGGACATAAGGGAAGTATAAAAGATTGAAGAAAGAGCATAAGACGTTGATTGGCTATGTGCAACACTTAGCCTATCCGTGTGGACAAGAAAATCTAGCAGTTGATCTTCCAGTTGAGCTTCTAAGGGAATCAGTTAGTAGCCTGGAAGATTTAAAGAAGATGGCTCAAGAAGCAGATAAGTGGGTTGGCAATGTTCGCACGGAGGCAGAAAAGTTCATGGAAGACCTCGCCCATTCCTTTCAGCAGGACTCCAGTATTCTGACACGCATGGATAATGTTCATCTGACCTGGAGTGAAACCCACATTTATCAAGATAAAATTGTCCCTCGATTGGCAACTCTAATGCATATGCCCATACAGACTCTAGTAGGAGGAGTGATTCAGGAGGGCGACAGATATGACTTCCCCAGTTGGTATTCCTCAGCAGTCACAAGTCGAGGCTTCTTCGATGCAGCTCAGGCAAAATCAGCCAGAGTTAGAAAGGCCATGGGAAATATTCAGGAGGGAGTCTCGAATACGCTTGAAGCATTATTTGCTAAAAGGATGACTCCAGAGGAAGTGACTACGAATGGCCTGAAAAGCAGATTGGAGCCTTTCTTTTCAGATGTAAGGTCATTTGCCCTAGTAGATTTTGAAAATATTTCGACCTTCTCTAATATCATTCAGAGCACTCAAGACGCCTTAGTCGCTTGGGGAAAATCTTGTACTCGGCAGGGACAGGCGGTCACGCTGCTTGAATTTCAGCTTAATCATATTCCACCTATTTCAGTTCAGGAGGTTGAGGCAATATTGACTAGATTCATCGAGTTTGCAGTCAAAGAGGAGAATGGGAACGCCTTCCTGGATGATGACCTTCTAGATGATAGTGGGCATTAAATGCTCATAATGGTGAAGGGAGAGAGTGGGCATTATGTGCTCATTTATTACCCCACTCCACTTTGTGGCCGTTTTTAAGAAAAATCTTGAATAGGGCTTATGTGGCTTAATCTGAGCCGTTCGTTGTAATTGAATCTGAGTCATTTGTTGGACTGGGCCAGCTATAAAAGGGGCATTCCCCCTCATTTGTACGGAAGGAAGGAAAGTTTTCAACTAAATGCTTTGTAAGAGACTATTGTAAACACTACTATAATAAAAAGAGTTGTCATTGCTTGTGATTTCATCTTTTATTGTGGGTAGCTAGCAAGGTTTCTTCATCCTTCCAATTAGCATAGAATCTTAGAGTAGAACTTAGATGGAGTAGAATAGATTTTATTTCATGCAAGTAGATGATTGTGGAATGTGGTGATTTATTTGAGCAAGCTTCGCTAGTCCATACCACTAGTGGGCTCACTGATAGTGGGTTCGCCTTGTGTGGTCAACTGGAATAGTTTGGACCTAACTTCGGTTATAATTTACATGTTGGTATGCGTCGTCGTGATGGTGTCTTCATGTTAATTTGTAATCTAAATATCTCTAGTTCACCCCTTTGAAGATTGCACCAGTTTTATGGAAGTTGTCCGAGGAGAGGCAAAGCAAAGCTTGTTTGAAGTTTGTGAGATTCAATCACCACGCCCCGCGCCTAGGATAGATTAGGTCCTTTTTTTAATCTCTGCAGCCATTCAAATTCAGCATTCTCTAGTTAGTTTAGGAAACTTGGGCTTCATTGATAAATCTTCCGAATCTTGAAAGTCCCTTTCTCTCGAGTGAACAATTGTGTAAGTCCCCTTGAAATACTAGCAAATCAAATCAAACCAACTGAGTCTACGTCCATTGCATGAAGGAACCTTGGAGTTGAATGCATGATCTTTTGCAATCTTAGCATGCAAGAGATTTTGATCAAGAGAGGATAGAGTGACCATTGGAAACTTTATTTTGTGTTGGTGTGGTCATAAAACACCCATCAACACATAGGATCAGCTGTATGTTGATCACTAACTGCTGTAAATTCATTGTAAAGATTTCTAGACAATTCACCTGTAGAGATCTCTTGTTTCTCCTTATCCTTTCATTTATATTTTTCAAACATCATAAGATATCCCCTTTTAAATTCAGGATCACTCATCACATCATACAAATTATGCATCAATTCATACGTGGATCTGTCAAAAGCCATAATTTCTTCGTTCTAAATTTCAATGACTCACCCAACAAGATGGCAGGAAACCGCTCTAATACCACTGTAATATCCCTTGAAAAATCTGATGTAGATATGTTGCTTTGACCCTCAAGGAATATTGTCAAACAATTCAAATGCAAGGTCTAATCTTGCTGGTACAGAATTTCAGTCTGATTGTATGCTTGAGAAATAATGATTAAATGCTTCAAATGCTTATGATTAATCTACATTCTAAATGCAAATATGACTCTTTTAAATCCTTTTCAATGCACATAAATGATTTTTATAAGCAAACTAATCACCTACAGCCAAGTGACATTTTGTCATACAATTGGCATGCATACTAATAAGCTGAGTATGAATGATAATGACAACAATATAAAACCAGCAACATATATCTCCTTGATTGAAATGATTTGTTCAATACAATGCTCATACAAGATAGCCAAGACTCTTGGCAATTACAATATTTTTCCAATTTACAACAATGTTGGTAATAATATGCATCTACAGCTACAAATATGACTATACTAAATGCAATGCTAGAAGCTGATAGAAATTCGAAGAACCTGGCCACAAGAAGCACCTTGGATGAGAGATGAAGTATCAATCAACAAGCCCAAATGATATTCTCCAAGCCCAAATCGAATTGCTTAAGTTGTCGCCCCTATTCTTGCCTAGCAAATGTTTAAATAATTAATTGCAGCACCAAACTCCTTCCAATTTTCCCCTAAAACGATTGTCTCAACGATAGGAATTGAATGCAACAATACCCAGAATGATTGGCCTCCTCAATCGAAAGATATGAGCAAAAACATGAGACTCACATAGGCTGATCGACCTCCATGACAGCAGATTATGAAGGTTTAAAAAATGCAAATGAAACTTTACAAAATATCACCCAAAATACTCCCAAAGGGAGCGCCCTTATTCTCCTCAATGAATCGATGCCAAAATGGATGTCAACAAACAATCTTCTACATACTCCAAACCAAGTTGACCTCCATGAAAGCTAAAGTAAGATGCAATGAGCTCAATGTGAAAGACTGACCATCTTCCACTCACAATGCAACCCTTTGGAGGAATATTTCACCACCTCAGTTATGCTAATCAAAGGAAGTTTTTGTTTCCTATGATATCAAAGATGAAATCTGCAGAAACCCTTGGCTCCACAAGAGAAATTATCAAATCTGGATGATGAGACAATGGCTGGCCTCACCTATTTATTTTTTTTCTCCAAGAGGTCAGCCCACAATCTAGAAGTTTCCAGAAATAATATAACATTTTATTATATTTACACTTTATTATAATAATATAAAATATAACTCACAAAGTGCAAATATGATATCTAACACAATATGTTATCAAACAATATGTTTTCTAACACAATGTGTTATCAAACAGTATGTTGTCAAACAATGTGTTATCCAACATTATGTTTTCAAACATGTTATGTTATCCAACATCCAGAATATCATGAGAAATGACTATCCAATGCATCCGATGAGCCAACCAACGCCTGGGTAACTGCCAAGAGGACCCTCTAACCATGCCCTATTAGCCTACGAGGATCAGGAATAGGCTAATTCCTCTAAACTCCAATGCTCCTAAAAAAGGAGACATTACAGTTTATTGGATGCCTATATCTATTTGTCATTCTGACAATAAAATTCAGAATTCCGTCCTAGGGTTTGAGCAGAAAACTATATCGGAAAAGTACAGAAAAGTAAATCAGAAACCTAGGGTAGAAAACAGAAATTTTAGGGCAGATTCCATTGGGGATATTACATTCAAAATGTGGTTGAGCAAAAGATAGGTGTCCAACTCTTGGACCCACACACGTGTAGTATTTTTCCTTGAACCATCAAAAGGAGGGAAAGTCAACTTGCTTAACCTCTGCTACAAATCAATATGAAACAGTTGTGTAGATCTTCTATCCACTCTTGGCCCATTCCTCGATCTGAAATTGCAATAGTTTGCAAATGAAGATCTGATTTCTAATGTCTGGGTCAAGACCCATGTACTCATCTATGAAAGCATTTATGACATATGTTGCTGGATTCTACTGTTATTTAAGTGGTGCCTCTACTCTAAGTAAAAGGGTAGGCTAAAATGGCACAGTTGCTGATCTAGCAGAAACTCTATTATTACTTGTGCGATTGGCTGGGTCATTGTGATTTTAGTTAATCCCTTCTCCTGTGACATTATGTGATAGCCTAGTAGAATTTAAAGAGGCATTCATGTTTCACATTTATTGCATCATCTGGATTAGCAGCTGGTTTGTTTGCTCCTGTTTCTGGATAAAGGCATCAAGCTTATCCCCTGATCTGCCATGTATCTCTTAGTTCTTACCTCTGCCTCCTATTAAAACACTAGTTTCTTGTTGTGTTGCTTCCAACTTCTTCCGTTCCCTCTCTGAAACTCTCAGATCTCTCTGATTTGGCTGCATACATCCATTAAGTAAACATGTAGGCTAGTAAGTATATGGCTCTGATACCAATGTGATGTCCCTAGTTATTTATTTCTGTTTTTGTTTTTTGAATTTTCCTGTAGTCTACTGATATATCTCAAACTGAAATGAACAAATATATGCACTACTACTGATTATATTATTTAAACAACTAGTAATGTGTTAAATATAGCACTATGCCACTAATCTCCAATATTGGTCTCACTCATATAACTGAATTACTAATGCTGGTAAACAGATCTTCAATCATCACTAGAAATTGATATAAACCTCATAGTTACATTGGCTTATCATTCAGTTCAATAAACAGTATTCCTGGAATAAATATACATATATATTCTAACTTACAAATCACATGAACTGTAGCACACTGGACTCACTGCAGGTCCTCGACAGGCTTGACATGTTTGATTCTTGTTTGGACGGATCTCCAATTTCCTCAATGTATGGTAGTCCACATAAGCATTCTATCATGTACACTCCACTACTTTTCTTAGGGTAGCGTTTGTCCACACAAATCTCTGCCTACAAGTTGACTCTCATCATCAAAAAACTGGATTGCCCAATAGAGCCTTAAGGATAACAAATGATAAAACCTTAAATTTAGTGCAATAGGTATAAATGACCAGAGTACTAAACATTTACTAACTCGCTCATGTAATTCCCAATAGATTTTTTGTCTTCTTTGTGATTGTTATCAATTTGATTTTAAAGGCATTTACTATTAATCAATTTAAAACTGACAAACTGAATTATCAATCGTGTTGCACAAATGTTGTTAACATTAAACTTTCTAATCACTATTTACATAACGGTTACAATTCAAACTACAATATAAACCTAAACTGATATGCACATAATTGCTAATTAAGCCAAGAGGCTTCCTACAGTTGCTGTTACAGAATTGATGTTGTTGTGTATTAATCAAGAGGAACGAGAGTTCCTTATATAGAGTACAAGAGACGATGTTTCTAAAAGAAACAATCGTTAAGTTAGAAAAAGCAACGACGAGATGACCATTACAACATAAATAGAAAGATATTATTCTAATACCCTCCCTTAATGGTCATCATTCTAACTACCCAAAGAGAACAGAGAAGAGTACCCTTCTTCTCAGAACGTTGCTGCAACAAAAGACAAGAGCCTGCCACGGACTCTACCACTTGAGATGAGTCTGCCACCAACCCTCCCAAAAACTGCAGAACTTCTGGAAATAACAACAACAACAGTCCAACCTGAAGTTGGAGAACTGTCCCTCCCTGTAACCAGAGACATACCGAGAACAGCTGCTACAATTTTGAGGAAAAATCGGCAAACCCTCCAATCTTCTGCAGATGGACATGACGCCCCAAAACAGATTGCAAAAAGCCAGAAGTGCAGATATTTGCCCCAACTGCGACCAAAAAACTGACTGCACCAAACCACGATTTTTGAGGAAAAAATTGCCAAACCTAAGATTACAAATCATTGTTTTTTCGGAAAAAACCAGAGAGCCCTCCCGAATGACAGAAACCCTGACAAGGGTATACAGGACAAAAACTCTTAATTTTTTAGGACAATATTATAAACCCTTCCGGAACCCAGAAGATAGATATTTTTCTTTTTACAGGACAAAATATATTTAAAAACCTAGAACATCGATTGTCGGCTTGAAAAACAGAGGGTTTGGAACCCTAGCTGCCAAAACAAATCTGCACAAAAATCGAGGCACAGAAAACGAAGCACCCAGAAAAAATTGAGAACAACCCAATTGAGCTCTCAAAAAACCCACAAGGAATTTGCAAAAAGTAAAAAAAATCGCCTTGGAACAGAGGGTGAAAACCCTAGACAAAGTTGCAGAAAACCCTAGCCGCCATGGAAATTCTGAAAACACAGAAATTTTCTGAAAAGGACAGCCACCAGAAAAAGATCCGCGACTAGAGAGCTCAAAAACGTGCCAAAACTGGAGAGAAAAAAACGCGCCCAGACTGAAGAAATTGCGCTAAATAAAAGCGTTGTTAAGAACACTCAGAACTTAACCAACGCACCCTCGAGCTTAGAGATCCGCCATGGTTTTACTCTTTAGAAGACCACGAAAAAAATGCAGAGAGAGTTTGTGAGGTCGCGTGCCACAAATTCCTTGAAAATGCACTGCGATTTTATGAAATCGCGACCAGAAAGACGCGTCCAGAAAAGGGTTGCGCGTGCATAGACAAAACAAAACGCGTTCAGAAAAACGTGCCCAGGAAACGCTTCAAGCCCACGAAATAAAGTCTTAGGTTGCAGGCAGAGGACAAAACGCGTTTCAAGAACCCTAGTCGCACGCCTGAAAAGCTCAAAATCTGGCTGAAAATTCTACACAAAACATACACGGGATTTCATAAAGAAAAATCAATGCCCACAGGAAATCCAGAAGAAACGTGATTTTTAGCAGAGATTGAGAGATCTCTCTAGACACAGAAAAATCACGAATTTCCTTAGTCGAATTTCAAACAAAAGATAAAACAAAAAAACAAGGCGTTGAAAAAATTCTCGCTCACCCACTCTGAAGCCACAGGAGAAATTCCGAAAAAAAATCAAAATTCTTACTCACAAAAATCTTCAAAAAAAAATTTAGGAAGATTTTATCAAATTTTTAATTCAATTGTTGAAAAAAATCTTTAAAAGATTTTTATGAATTAAAAATTTAATTTTGAGCAATTTGGCTCTGATACCATGTTACAGAATCGATGTTGTTGTGTATTAATCAAGAGGAACGAGAGTTCCTTATATAGAGTACAAGAGACGATGTTTCTAAAAGAAACAATCGTTAAGTTAGAAAAAGCAACGACGAGATGACCATTACAACATAAATAGAAAGATATTATTCTAATAGTTGCGGCATATAGCATGTCAGGATCGTGTACACAAAAACACAACCTTAAATCTTGCTAAATTAATAAATCGACATCGTTGGATAGAATGTGGTTACATACGAACAAAATTATAGGAGGTTTGGGAAACACGAATAAATGTTAATGATAAATAAAGGTCAAGACGATGATAGCAGAGCATTGAATATGACGAATGTGTCGCAGAGGGAGAATGTGGATGTAATGAAGCTGCCTACAAGGAAAGGGCAAGAAATAGTGGTGACTTACGTGCAGAATCGGGTTGCAAAGATGACTTTATTGTATTCTCATGGCAATGTGGCGGAATTGGGGCAGATATACAAGCTTTTCACCGAGCTAAGATATATTATAATATATAATATTTATTATATAATAATAATAGATTATATAATTGTATTATTATTTATATAGATTATTATAATATATTATTATATTAATTAAAACTTATTGTAGTATTTTATTATAAATATAGTTATTTATTATTATTATATAATAAATAATAATATATATTAATTAATTACTTAATATTATAGTAATTAATAATAATATAATATATTATTTTTAATAATTATATAAATATTATATTGTAAATTAATATATATTGAACAATATTATTAATATAATAATTATTATATATTAATGCTCATTATTGAAATGGAGTCAGCAGCGGGAGCTAGGGCTTCGACAGGGCTGGGCGAGGAAAATCAGCCGCTGCATAGAGCTTCGGAGGGGAAGCTAGAAGTTAATGGGTGGAAGAAAATAAATTTGGGGGAAACAAAGGAGAAACGAAGGGTGGAATGCCACCGAAATGATGGCGCCGGTAGATCTCAGCTAGGGAAAACGAAGAAGGCCTCTGTGGCGTCGATTTCATTGCAGGTCGAGCTTGAAAATGAGGTAAACCACAATGTTAATGTCTTCTCAAAATTATGATTGATTGGGCGTTTCAGGGATTTTTGGCCCCGTTTATGTGACCTCCACAAATGGATCTCTAAACATTGGGAACCTGTGGTAGATGGTTGTATTCAAATCTACCCAGTTTTGAGAGGTTTTTTTATTGTTGTTTTTGAATCTGTGAAGGACAGAAACAAAATTCTGTGTGACTTTTTTTGGAATTGGGAGGAAAAGTTTGCTCTGTCTCTGAAACCATGGCACCCAACTTTTAATCCTATAACTGAGAAATTTGAGAAAGTGCCATTATGGGTGAGACTACCAAACTTTCCTCTTCACCTGTAGTTTGATTCCTATTTGGAGGCTATAGGAAACTCCTTAGGGAATTTTTTGATGATTGATGATGATTCTTCAAATCTTATGCACTCCACATACGCCCAAATTTTAGTGGAAATGAAAGTTACAAAGACTCTCCCAGAAGAGATTTCAATCAACACCTCCAAAGGATGTTGGAGGCAGCCCCTGGACTATGAAGGTGTTTCTTTCCGTTGCAAAAGATGCTCCCAAATTGGACATAAGGCTGCGCAATGTGCAAAGCCCCCGGTGCCCAAACCAACGACTCGGCGGAAGGATGTGTCGCACCGTCATTACATGGTGGAGAACAAGGTGAGAAGAAGGAAGGGCAAGGCAAGAGCTATTCTCAGGCCGTGAGTAACTTGGAACCACAGCAGTCAAATGGGGCCCCAGAGCAGGCGGGAGGGTCAAGTCTAACAGAGGAGCCTACTATGAGAGGTGTCGATGCAGCAAAGGTGGATGAAGCTTTGGTTGAACAAAGTCTTGGGGGTGCTAAAACCCTAGAGTGTAGGGAAAAATCAATCCATGGAAAGGAAATGGTGAAGGGCACCCCAAAGAGTCAAGGTGGACAAGTTGTATGCGGGGCTCTTGAAGAGGCGGGATCACAGCACGACACATCTATGGATTGGCAAAAGAAGGCTGCAAGGATGGAGGAAGGATGGCAAGTTGTGAAGGGGAAGAGAGAAAACAAAGGAAAAAAGGAAACTTTTGACATGGTCCTCCAGTCACAAACGAAGGGAGGAACCAAACATAAAGGACGCATTTGAAATGTTTGTTGTCTTTTTGGGGATTTAGTGTGTTTGTTCTGAAGTTTAGTTTTCTGCTGGAGTCCTTTCCATGGGGAGATGGTGCCCCATGTCACCATCCCTGTTTCAGGGCAGGTCAAATCCTGGAATCAATAAAATAAAATATTATCACCGATAAAAAAAAAAAAAATTATTATATATTATTTATTAATATTTAATTTATAAATTAATATTAATATATAATAATTTGCTATTATGTTAATAATATTACATTATTAAGATAAATATAAATGAATTTATTGAAAAAAAAAAAAACAATTTGAGGATATATCTCGGCTTAATTATATAGATTATTTAATAAGATAGATAAGCTAGTTTGCTACTATTCAATCTACTAATTACTTTACGCCAACACTGTGTTTTCTTACTATCAGCACAGAAAAACAAGAAAATAAGTTGTTGCTCCAGCTAGAACAGGCCATCGAGCACCAATTTAGCACAATAGGTGTATGTGATCTAAGCACTAAAGATTTACTGACCTTTAAATGCATAATAAGCAATATCCATCTAAATTTAAATGACCTTTCTTTTTTACAAGTTTAAGCATATTAAGTAAAGGATTTGCCAACACATTCTAAGTAGAAAATAAAGCATCACACAATGAGATACAATTAAATTGTTTATCCAATGATTCAAAACAAAGCAAAGTAACTACATAAAACTGAAGTCAAACTCAAACAAATACTATTGAATACAATATTACAAAGGTCCAAATGCTACAAGAAATATAATATGACAAGGCCTAGCATCAACTTATATACCATTGTAATAACAAATTAGGTCAAGGTCTGTTGAAGGTGCCAAAAAGTAACTAGCCCAAACAGAAAACAAACCCAAAATTGACTTACAACCATGCTTATCATCTATCCAATCAAAATTTGTCTAGACACTTAAAAAGTGTCACTACCAGAAGTGCGCTCTAAACTACAAGTTGTTACCTTAATGCACTTCAGCACACACTCACCAACTTTAAATGCAAAGAAATAACTAGACTTCTATATGAATCAGTATAATAGCTCAACAGTAAGAAAAAAAATTCTGGTGTGGATGAAATAGCAGATTCCCAACCATCTATGCAAGAAGATACTATCAACTTTCTCAAAAGCATACAGTGTAGTCAACTTGCTTCCCAACTCATATTGAGTTAGGGAAGTGTTGTGACCTTTTCACACATCACCCCATTCAAAATGGGGACCCCCTAATTTTTGCTTCGTTTGGGTCTTTTGGCTTGATTTTGGTTGGTTCTCTCTCTCTCTCTCTCTCTCTCTCTCTCTCTCTCTCTCTCTCTCTCTCTTGTTTTGTTTGTCTTTCTAGGGATGTGCCAGTCTGAATTAAAATTTTGGCTAAGTTTGAGAAATTAGGGTTTCCTTTCTTCATGCCAGTTTGAGGTTGATTCGAGTAAGCAAATTGAAGTCTGAGCTTGACACTGCATCCAGAGTGCCTTAAGCTGCTTGCCATCAAATTTTGAGTTGAATTTGACCACTTGCTATTTTTAGCAAGTTCGAACTTCGGAGGCTATTTCGAGGGTTTGCATGTGAAGTTTCAAATGCATGTCTAGAGATACTTTCTGGGTTTTTCAAAACCTTCGCGATGGTATAACATGCAAACCGAGATGCTTACTTTCAACGATTCAAGGTTCAAAGGCTATTTTTAGGGTTTGCATGCGAAGTTTTTCGATGCATGTCTGGAGAATATTTTTGGGTTTTTCGAGACCTATGCAATGATATAACATGCAAGATGAGATGATAACTTTCAGTAGTCTTGACTTTGGAGGCTATTTTTTGGGTTTGCATGTTGGAGTCTTCAACGATTGTCAACATATTCTTTGTGGGTTTTTCAGGAGTTTTGCAATGATGTAACATGTAAACCAGGATCAGGACCTTTTTGCAGAGTTGTCTTCGAGAGCAAATTTTAGGGTTTGCATGTAGGATTTTTCAGTGCATGTCAACATATTCTTCATGGGTTTTTCAAGAGCTACGCAACAAGGTAACATGCAAGCAGAGTTGGTCACTTTTTCAAACACTTACTATTTTTAGTAGGATCACTCCAACAACTGACCAACACTTCAGCATCACGAACAAAGCGGCATGCAACGGAAACGGGGTCAAACGGAGATCTTTTGAGCAACATTCAAGTCAGATTAGGGTTTCCAGCTTCAAAACCCAAAATAAAGGGTCAAACGCCAGAATCTCCAAAAACTAATGTATCCCATTGGGATCAATATCTTTCAAGGAATCCACTGGTAAAATTTGAAGGCAATATGAGCACTTACTATTTTTAGTAAGTCACTTCTGAAACAAGGCTATAAATAGCAGGTTAGCAGCAGACACCAGTGTAAACAGGCCAAACAGGTTGTGAGGACCCTATGGAGCAAATTCCAAGTCAAACGGAGTTGCATAGGTTTGAAAATCAAGCACTTACTATTTTTAGCAGGTCCATGCACAGGAATTAGGGTTTCCTAAAAATTAGGGCGAAATGCGAAAGTCACCTAGAGGCAGTATCCCATCATGATCAACATCTTTCACTCAATCAACTCATAAAATTTGAGCTTGTTCTAAGCACTTACTATTTTTAGTAAGTCACTAAAAATGGCAGGTGCATGCAAACAACAAGTGCCAGCAGGTCAGTCACATCACGGAAGTCATTGAGAGTGAAAATCAATTCTTGAAGAGCTTGAAATCAACTTAAAACGAGAAGAGTACAAAACTTTCTAAAAATAGAAAGCTAAGGCAAGCTGAAGGTAGCATGAACAATCAGAAGCACCACCCCTCAAATCCGCCCTAAGTCCGAGAAAAAGCTTGAAAAACTTAACTAAGTCCTTGAAAATGGAAGTTTGACCCCTCATGTACGCCTAGCATGGCAAGGAGTGTTGTCAATTTTCTAAGGCAACAGAACTTGAAGCTCAGCCCAGCATATGCGCCCAACTTGAGAAGTTGAAAGAAATTTGGCTAAGGCATCAAAATTGGAAGTAGCCCATCTCATATGTGCCCTAGCAACTGGAGGTCAATGGAAAAACATTTAAGTGTTGAAAAATGAAAGCTCAGACCCCTATATGCACCCAAGGTAAAGATGCCATGAGAAAAATATTCTAAGTGATTGAAATTGGAAGTAGCCACCCCCAAATGCGCCCAAAGTTGAAGAGCCATAAGAAAAAATTTCTAAGTCTGAGAAAACTCAAAGTATGGGGGGTAGAATGCACCTTAGCAACCTTGATGAGTTTGAAAACTTTCTAAGGCACCCAAAATGGAAGTAGGAGATGTTGAATGTGCCAAGCTAGGAGATGGCATGAAAAATTTTCCTATGTATGGGAAATTGAAAGTTCACTATGCCAAATGCACCCAAGACAGGAGTTGAAGGTGGAAATTTTTCTAAGTCATGGAAACTGAAAGTTGAACCTAGTGAATGCGCCCTTGCAAGTTAAAGAGGCTACAAATTTTACTAAGGCATAAAAATTGAAACCACAGCACCCCAAATGCGCCTTAGCCTAGGGGACGCGAGGAGAATTTTAACTAAGGCGTTGGGAATGGAAGTGGTCCTAGTCAAATGGCCTAAGTTAGAGATGGGAGTCATGAAAAATCTTCTAAGTGTTGAATAAAATTAAAGTATAGGGGATGAAATGTGCCCACCTTGTGAAGGAAGCTCAAAAAACTTTCTAAGGCATTAAAAATGAAAGCAAGACCCCCAAAATGCACCATTATCAAGGGAAAGGTTGGAAATTTTTCTAAGTGTGGGAAACTAGAAGGAGACCCCCCCCTTTATGCGCCCTACTTGAAGGAGGAAGTAACAAACTAGCTAAGGCATGGAAAATCAAAGCACAAGGGTCCAAATGTGCCTAGTTTGAGGAGGAAGGATGAAAAAATTGCCTAAGTCATCAAAAGTGATAGCCCAGAGATGTAATTGCGCCCAAGGGAGAAGAGGTTAAATTAAACCTTGGGGAAAATATTTTTCAGAAATATAAAAATTAAATGTATCCCTTCGTCTGTAGACACATGAATTTTGCATTTTCTAAGGGGAATTTTCTTCTGGGTATTAGATATTTTCAACAAGGAAATAATTTTGAAGCCTTCCACACTTCACTGGAAATTTTAATATGAAAATTTTTGATGGGCGCCTGGTTGATGAAGTTTTCTAGGCAGAGGATGTAAAATTTTCCAAGTCAAAGGGAGAAATATTGAAGATGGATGCCTAGGTGATTTGTGATGAAATTTCTAAGGGAAAATAATTTTCCAAGCCAAAGTGAAGCTATGAAAATATTTTGGGGTGTTTGAAATTCCTTGACCCCACCTCAAATGCGCCCTCGAGAAGGGGAAATTTGTCTAAGGCATGAAGAATTTGAAGATGAAGCGAAACTCAAATATCAGGATGATATGTGCCTTAGCACACAGATGTTGAAAGGTTATGAAGAAGGCAAAGTTGGCTAGAGAAAAATGATGAACCCTATCAGATCTGGAGATCACTCAGACATTGGAGATCAAAATATGGAGGTTAGGTAAGTAAAATGAATTTATATTATAAAGTGTTTTGATTCCCTTCTCTTTTGTTTTGCAGGATGAACGTCAAGGCCAAAGCATGATGACTTGAGGTGATGGAGCAAATACTCCAGGACAACAATACGACCTTGGAGGGAGAAAGGTTACATGTTGAAGCTCTTCCATGATGTCTCATTTGGGCCCAAGTTATGAAGGGAAATGATGAAAGAAATGGCTAAGTGTTGGAGTCTCTTCACAAAGACCTAGTATGCACCCAACTCAGGGAGGCAGGTGACAAGAAAGAGGAAAATCACCATCAAACAGGAGAAAGAAGCGACCGTCTTGGAGTTAGATCGAGAACGTGCCTACCATGCCAATTGAAGCTATGTTGGCCAGATTCATAGAGTTTGCAGTCAAGAAGAAAAACAAGAACAATGCGAATGCGTTTCCAAATAGGAATCTTCTAGAAGGGTGCTGGACATTAAGTGCTCATTTATTACCCCACTCTTCTTGGCGGCGGTTTTTAGGGTTAGGGCTTATGTGGCTCAATCTGAGCCCTTCATTGTAATTGAATTTGGGTCGTCCATTGGATTTGGCCAGCTATAAAAGAGGCATCCCCCCTCATTTGTAATTCATTAGATTAGCTCAAAGATAGGAAGATAGAGAAACAACTTAGAGATAGCTTAGTATAGATTGGTAGTGTAGTTTGAAGAAGAAGGAAAGTTTTTCCTTTGAAAGCTTTGTAAGAAATTGTTGTGGACATTCATAATAAAAAGGGTTTTCATTGATAATGATCTCGTCTTTTGTTGTGAGTAGCTAGCAAGGTTTCTTCGTCCTTCTGATTCAAGTAGTATCTTAAACTTTAAAGTAGAATAAATTTCATTTCATGCAAGTAAATGCTAGTTGTGGAATGTGGTGTTTAATTTGAGCAAGCTTCGCTTATCCATACCACTAGCAAACTCACTGATGGTGGGTGTGCCTTGTGTGGTCAACTGGAATATCGTGTACTTAACTTCGATCATGATTTGTATGTTTATATGCGTCGTTGTGATGGTATTTTCATGCTAAGTTGTGATTTGAACACCTTGAGCTACTCCTCTGAAGATTGCACCAGTTCTGTGGAAGTTGTCCGAAGTGAGGCAAAGTGGAGCCTAGTTGAAGTTTGCGAGAGTTGATTGCCATGTCCCACACCTTAGAGTAGAGTAGTACTTTCTTAGGCCCTACAACCATTTAAATTCAGTACTTTCTGGTTAGTTTAGGAAACAAGAGCTTTATAGATAAAACCTTTCAAGCATTCAAATTCCCTTCTCCGCTATTGAACAATTTTGTAAGTCCCCTTGAAATACCAGCAAATCACATCAAGCCAACTGAGACTATCCACTACATGAAGGAACCTTGGAGTTGAATGCATGATCTTTCTAGCAATCTTAGCATGCAGGAGATTTTGTTCAAGAGAGGATAGAGTCGCCATTGGTAACTTTATTCTGTGTTGGTGCAATCACGAAAAACACATCAACAGGAAGGTTGACAATCATCCATCATCCATAATAAACACTTGACATCAACACCAACTGCATAAGTAGAAGGACTTGTGGCACCATCAAAGTCAAACAGGAGGATAAGGAAACATAGAACATTGTTCTAGATAAGTCACATCTTCCTAGAATATGATATCCAGAATAACACCAATTTTCTTTATATGAGAATTAGACAATCTGAAAGCTATAGATTCTTCATTATAACCAAAAAAGATGCATTTTTAGCTTTTTCTCTCAAGTGTCATCTTCTTATCATCAAGACTTTAGGCATATTTTACACAACCAAAAACTCTAACATGGTCTTGTTCTGCTGCAACCGTCTTAGATGCCTTAGAGGAAATTCTATTGGAAATGTATGCAACATTGATCAAACCAAAACTTAAATTGCTTGTTCTTAACACAAATGGACATCTAACTATTTGAATTTCTTTAAGTATTCTGTACTTCAAATCAGCTTACCATTTTTTTTGGCATTTAGCAAATACTTAACTATCGTCCATGCAACTTACAAGAAACAACAAAGGTAATATTCAGATATTCTCCTCCACTTATCTCTTGAGTCCATGCAACTTACAAGAAACAATCAAAGGTAATATTCAGATATTCTCCTCCACTGTAAGTCCTAAGCATCCAAATTCATTCCTCATCCTGTCTTGCTTCAAAAGCTTTAAACTCTTGCTGGTAATCAACTCTGTCTCTGTGTCACAAAAAGTAGACTAATATTGAGCTATAGAAATCAAAACACACCTTACACCATTACAAGATGGCTTATTAAGTGGAATAACCAAGTACCATTTGAAAATGGCACTTATAACTTCACAATACAAACCACGCCATGTGATGTTTTTCTTATAGACAACTTTCACGGCAATGCCTTTATCAATAGATGAGGAATATCAAAAAAAATGAGCATCAAACAAAAACTTCCACAACCCAACTACCAAAAAATTCCATAGGACAATCTACTTGTCTCATTTGATTGAGCAACAAGAACACATATGAGGGGATCTATAACTACAAATCTTGTACAAGCTTCATCAAGAATACCAAAATTCGCTACTTCGGAATTATCTTCCATATCCTTAATCAAGCACCTCACTGTAGAATTCAACCTATTTATTCTGCTCACTGATCCAACAAACTAGGAGAATGTTGGTTTTAATACATTGCACAAGATTCACAGTATTGAGGAAACAATTCTCAACATCCGCATTGCCATCTCACCCTTGACACCATAAGAAGTTGTT
This sequence comes from Sequoia sempervirens, assembly GCA_007258455.2. NCBI lineage: Eukaryota > Viridiplantae > Streptophyta > Pinopsida > Cupressales > Cupressaceae > Sequoia > Sequoia sempervirens. Next base: position 45,282 of record VDFB02320999.1, on the reverse strand, counting down.
ATTAATGGAGAAAATTGTCACACTTATCTTCATCAAGGTAAAGGCCTTCTCATCATAATGCACAAGTTAGTCCCTAGATCAAAAATCCATTCATTTCTTGAAGTTATACATTAACTTCGGGATTGTCCTTACTTGGTGCTTTCCATGGTTATCCAAAGTGTTCTCCACCATATCACTCTTTGTCCTAAAGATATCCTTCAGATGATGACTTCACTTATCATAACATATGTTTACAAAATGTGAAACAAGAAATACAAAGAAAAAAGGTTGGGGAGGCTTCAGCACAAGAAATGTGTTTATGTTGATTGATGTTATGTGAAATTTATAAAAAAAAATTAAAATTCATCAATCTGCACAATTGTAATAGTTCAAACTTCATACATCATAAATCCATTTAATCTGAACTTACCATCATCTCAGCAATCCAAAGGGTGACTCAACTTGTGACTAGCAGATACTTGGAAAAACTTGGTAGAACAAGTAAAGCATATTGATGCATTATATATATACATATATGAAATTTACATTATTTTAAGAGTTTCATCAATCATGAGCATTCTTTCAGGGATCATAAAAGTCACATGATCCAGATTTGGCAGTAACTTAGCAACCAGCAAATACCAAGAAAAACTTGGCAGACTAAAGGTAATATTGGTGTTTCTCCGGGTTTCAGGGATGGCAAATAAAAAAAAATCAGATTTTAGGGACAGCAGAGAGACAATAAATAAAATTTGACTTTTTAAAATAGAAATAAATTAATAATAGCGAAAAGAAACTTAAACAAACTAAACAAAGCTGAATTTTTCGAAAAGTTAACATTTAAATGTATATACTAAAAATATAAACATGAACCCATACAAAGCATTACCTCTTGAAAATTTCTCTACAATTGAAAAGGGCATTTCTGCTTTAAGAAGACTGTTATAAATCTTGTTCTTTGCCTTTGGGCTCTTTTTCTCGCTCTACTTGCTCTTGAGTAGGTCCCACCTTCTGTGACAAGGCTAAGATTATGTTTTCCAGCCTATCTAGTTTGCCCAGTAATAAAGAAATTTAAGCCATATGATCTTCCAACCTGCAGAATCTTGTTTCATCTTCATCTATTTCCCTATCCTACTGGATCTTGTCTCAGTCGTAACGTGTAAGTAAAAACTTTCTACCTTTTATCACCACAAATCTATTACAAGGAACTCGAACCTTGTCCTGATACTGTCTCATCTATAAACTGATGGGGGTATTCCACAAACAGTTCTTCAACTACAGATATTAACTACTAGCAACTAGCACACAAACAATCCTTTCATAGACTGAGATCTTTGGGAAAAAGGTTGAATCTTCGTGCTAGTTCATTAGGACACGAGAACTGAAAACACCAAGGAAACAAGCATAAACAATGACTGAAACACCAAATTAGCCTAGAGAAACTCCCAATGGGTGAAAACTCCAGCAAGAGTGAGCTTTAAAGCTCCTGAATCACTATTTTGATCAAATTACATGTAGATGAATATAATTAGAGACTACAAATGAGCTCAAGGCACACAAAATCTAAGTTTAACATCCACATTCTACTTGTATTTTCATGGAAACATGTTTTCTAGCTTGCTGCTCCAAGTATCAAACCATTTAGGAATTAGGACATCCAAAAAGTGCCAGCCCTTAAGCAATGTTTTATAAGTTGACAATCTTCAAATGGGAAAATCTTGCACAAACAGTTGCATGGAAGAAGAAGAGGTATGGTTTGCAGCCATTAGCAAAATTGTTGCTTCCCACAGACTGGTGAATACAAAACCACCTCCAGTATGAACCAGCAACAGGGCAGGCAATGTTTATAAGTTTACAACCTTCAAATGGGCAACTCTTGTACAATTGCATGGAAGAGGAAGAGGTACTGTTTGTAGCCGTTACCAAACCCCCACAAGAAAAAAATTATGAAATTGTTGATTCCCACAGACCAGGGAATACAAAACCACCTACTGTATGAACCAGCAGTATCAGAAACTGCCCAGGCTATTACGAAACTGACCCTGCATCAACTGGTGGTTTTGTCACCAACTGCATAACACTTTGATTCTTCATCTTTTCCTTTGTTTTCTAACTTCCCTAAAATGCTTCAAATCCCCCCAAGGCCATCTTCATCACTGATTCATCACTGAGGACTAATTGGCTGGCTTCAGAACCGCCATAGCAAGGGATTATGAGTCTTTAGCATCATCTTTATTCAGTGACAACATTTGTTGCTCTGACCAACCATCTCGATCCCTTTTATGAATCTCTATACATAACAGCTAGATGGCTGATGATCCAATGGCTCTTGTGTTTGGGATTTAGGTTTTTCATTTTTGTCATATAGATAGAGGCTTTTGAAACCTTACAAAGTTGTAACTTGTAAGTTCTAATATATTTGTGTTAGGCTATTTAAAGTTATAAAAAAAAAAATTGCATATTTTTACTGCACTTTATTTTTGATTTTGTATGTAGTTATATTGTTTATCTTCAATTATAACTTATTACAGGTTTCATTTATCTATATCTATTGTAAAAAAAAATCTAACTTAAATCTGAATTTAATAATACTATCCTGACAATTTTCTTTGGATTTCATGGTCAATGTACGTACATACCCAAACTCAAACTCTGATAAGGTTAATTAGTTGACAACCAACCAAAGTCTCTTGAGACTCAAGATGAAATTTGTCTTCTCCTTCCACATAGTATGGTTATGAATATGGCCACTCAATTTCTTCCCACAAGCATAATTTTGAGTTGGGATGAAGAATGAAAAGGTGTACCCAAGCAGTTGAATTAATGGAAACTATAAACATCAATTGATTGATTGAAAAAACTGAATAAATTGAAGAAAAGGGGATTTAACAAAAACAGACACCTAATGCATGTAATGAAAATACAAGTTCAGTTTAAAATTATAAAGTTAGAAAAACAGTGAGCCCTTTTCAAAATTCATGTTTCTCAAGATGGCCTCAACTAAACACCATTTAAGCAATTTTAACACAAAATTATACCTCGTGGGTATTGCATCTAACACCTCACACATGCTATTACATCAAGCCCCTACATTTCATTATATAAAGGCACCAAAACTATTTGAATCTGGAACCAAACTGTATGCAATTAAAAACAAATTTGAAATAAATAAGACATGGTAGAGGTCTAGGCTAAGGGCCACCCCACTCTCCATCCAAAGACCACTTGTCTCCTGTCAATGGGACAACAAACAACACCTCCAACCACCTATCAATCAATTACAATGCACCAACATATATGGCCTCGCTGTCGAGAGTATCCAATTACTGAATAACTGCCCCCAGTTGGCATGTTTTTCAGACCTATAATGTCCCCTTCTCAGCACTAGTCCTTTTTGGTGACCGTTAGCCTATTTCGGAGGCCTGTAGGCTAGTCGGAAGACCTGTAGTCTAGTCGGAGGCAGAATTAGGGTTTCCTATTTTCTAGGAGGTATCTTTCTGAGTTTTCAGGGCATGCATGCAGGAGTTTGCCAGTATGTCTTTTCAGTCTTTCTAGGTTTTCGGAGAGCTTCAGGGGGATGTCACATGCATTTTGATCAATGACCATTTCTCAACTTACTATTTTTAGTAAGTTACGACAGCTACCTGAAATGTGCTCAAACAGCGTTTGGAGTCACTATTTTTAGTAGTATGCTATTTTTAGTAAGTGTTATTTTGGGCAATGTAGTTTGGCAATAGTTTAGCACTCAATTACTATTTCTGGCAATGCAGTCTTTGCAGAGGCTTCTCCAGCTTTCTTGGAGTCAAAAAAGGAAACTTATATCATTCGATATTTCTAATGTGCTTTTTGGTCCCCACGCCTAGGTTCATTTACTTAAGTTGTTTTTAAGTTGTGGTCTCTCTTTTGGACGTCCAAGTTGGATAAATTATTGCTTTTTATAAAGTTGATATTGCTCAATCATGTTGGGCGCCCAAGGTCTTGGTCAAAGATGGACTTAAAAGATTATTATATTTCTCCTCATGAGGGAATTGGAGATTTGAATTTCTAGGGATTGAAGCTTATAAATAGAACCCCTCTCCCTCTCATTTGCTATCCATTTTTCTATCATAATGAAGTGTTGTTGAATTGGTTTCAGACTCTTGCTTCGAGGTTGAGACACCTCCTAGTTCTTATTCAATTTCGAGTTTGAAAGACAACTCCTACCTAATAAATAACTACTTCTTCACTCAGAGGTTGCAGATTGAGCTTCATTGGTGATGGCTTCTTTTGTGTTTTCAGTTTGGTGTGGCTTTGATGTTTTCTAGTGACATTTTGGTGTGTTCCTTTGTTGTTTTGGAGTTTTCGGAGTGCTCTTCTAGTCTACTACTAACCCATGTTTCTACTCGTACCGTTCTAAGGACTTGGCAAATTTTTGTCGGTATTGGCTCGTTTTGCTCCTTGCATTTGGGCACCCCTTTGCCTGGAATCTCAGATTTTTGCTTACTTTTTGTTGCCCGCTGAAAAGTGGAAGTGGTTGTCTATGCCGCCAAGTTTTTTGCTTTCATTTACTTTCCAATAGCCCGCTAAAAAGTGGAAGAGGCTGGCTTGCCGCCTAGTATTTACATTTTCTCTATTGGCTGGCTTTCCGCCAATAGTTCTTGTACTTCTAGCATTTTCAATATTGTAAATCCCCTTACACCGTATGCTCTCACCTTGCCCACTTCGGGATCTAGGCGATTAGAAAGTGAAAGGTTGCTTTCAGTTTGTTGATTATTACATTGGGCTAACGCTAACAGGTGAAGTTTATGTGGAAAAATTTGGAAAAAACTAAGGGGAATATCTCAGTGGTATCAAAGTTGGTCATCCTGCCAACCTATGTTTTCAATGCCTTCAGTTGATTGAAAAACTCTATGAGTGATAGAGAAATTAGATATTTCAACAAAGAGCGGAAGAGACAATAGTTTTGGATTCCGTTAGTTCTTGTTGAGGAAACATTTTCAAAAGTTCTCAGAAATTGGGATATAGTAGTTGAGAAAATGGCAAATAAAGATAAGGGACCAGCCTGTGAGGAAAATACAGATGCTAGAACTGAGAGGAAGTTTGACATCATGTTGGACATGCTGTCTCCGTTACTTGCCAAGATGAACCAAAATGTAAATCCTGTGCAGTAGAACCAAGATACCGAGACTAGTGCCTCTAATGTGAATGCAAATGGGAGGCCTATTGGCCAACATGTTGCGGTGACAAGAGGATCAGCCCCTAGACCTCTCCTACCTACCTTTGCTCAAAGGGAGGAACCACTTGTTGAACTTGAAGTACCAATGCCGAATGAAGTGAGGAATAGTTACATGGAGTATGCTTCCCTTCCTGCAGAGATCTATGAAATTCTATCCTTGGATCAATACATGAACCAAAAGAAGAGGAGAGGAGGCAGAAGAGTTGAGAATCGTGCTTCTATGCCACCAAGAGATTCCCAACAAGCTCTTGGGAAGGTCACCTTGGCCCATTTCGATGGAAGTGACAAGTGTTCAGCAAGATCATGGGTCCAAAAGCTCAACAACTACCTCTCACTAAGACCAATGCCAAAACAAGATGCCATCAAGTTTGCTACTTTGCATTTGGATGGGGCTGCACATGAGTGGTGGTATCACGGTTTGGTCACTCTTGGCCATAACCTTATTGTTACTTATGAAGAGTTTACCAACAAACTCATTGAGAGGTTTGGCACCAAGGATCCTAAGGTGAGATTTCGTGAGCTAGCACAGTTGAAGCAACATGGCTTACTTGACACTTACATTTTAGAATTTCAGAGACTTTCCGTGATGGTGCCCAACATCACTGAAAAGAGGCTTGTAGTCCTATTTTTAGAGGGACTAATGGAACCGTTGAAGGGGTGGGTGAAGGTTTTCGATCCACCAACACTAGATGAAGCAATCCGAAAATCTAGAAGCATGGAGTTGGTTGGCCCAAGACCAAAAATTCAATCCAAGCCTTTTGCTCACAAGAAGGATAAGTAGCATTCTTCAAATCAGACCAAGAATTTTCCTTCTCAGATGGATGATGACCTTTCTAAAGAGCTCCAAAGGAAGAAATTATGTTACACTTGCAAGGAACAGTGGGGCTCGGGTCACAAGTGCTTCGGAAGAGGCAATTCCCATCACATGGAGGTGTATTCTGATGATGGATCAAAATCTGATATATCAGAACAGCAGTATGATTTTGTGGAAAGTGATGAAGGGCGGGCTCCGAAAGAGGTGGATAAGGACCAAGGAAGTGGGGGTGCATTTGCCCAACTTTCTAGTTTTCAGAAAAACGAGTCCTTCAGAGTCCGTGAAGTTCTTGGAGGGTAGTGAATCATTGCTCTAATCGATACTCGAGCAACACATAATTTCATTGACGAAGGGATAGTTGCAAAGAGAGGCATCAAGACAAAAGAGTTTCAAGGTTTCAAGGTAATGGTGGCCAATGGCTTTACTATCTCTTGCAATTGTAAGATCTCCAATATGTCTTTGCAGTTGGGTAACTATGAAGTCAAAGATGACTTCTTTGTTGTAAGCATTGTAGATACTGATGCAGTGCTTGGCATTCAGTGGCTGCAATCTCTTGGAGAGATCACTTCGAATCTACAAACCATGGAATTGAAGCTCACATCAAATGAGAAGAAGGTGGTATTGAGAGGGATGTCAAATGGAGGCCCTCGTATTATGTCTTTCAAAAGGATGGAAAGGCTGATTCATCATGACCAAGTAGAGTGGGCAACGAAGTGTTTGATCATACCATCCAATCCTACAGAGGATAAGAGACACTACCATCCTGATGTTCAATCCTTGATCACAAAACGGAGTAAGGTGTTTGGTAGTATACCTCTTAGGAGACCTCCTGAAAGGGGGATTGAGCATGTCATTGAGCTCGAAGAAGAGGCCAAACCAGTCATAACAACTCCATACCGTTATCCAAAGAGGCAGAAAGATGAGATAGAAAAGGCCATCAAAAAACTCTTGGACATGGGTCACATTCGCCCAAGCAAGAGTCCCTTTGCTTCTACAGTGATTTTGGTTAAGAAGGATGGCACTATGCACATGTGCATAGATTATCTGACCTTGATTTGGAAGACAATCAAAAGTCGGTATCCCATTCCCAAGAATGATGAGCTCATAGATGAGCTACATGGAGCAGTCTACTTCTCCAAGATAGATCTCAGATCAGGCTACCATTAGATCAGGATGAGAAAACCAAATATCGAGAAGACTGCCTTCAGATGCCACTTTGGGCATTTTGAGTTTCTAGTCATACCCTTTGGGTTGACTAATGCATCTACGACCTTCTAGTCCTATATGAACAGGATATTTCAGAAGCAGTTAAGGAAGTTTGTGCTTATCTTTTTCGATGATATCCTCATTTACAGCAAGTCGTGGGAAGAGCATCTCAAGAACTTGGAAGAAGTGCTTAGCATCTTGGAGTCGGAGTCATTGTTTGCTAAGCAGTCCAAATGCGAATTTGGAATGACTGAACTTCTTTACCTTGGGCCCGTGATCAACTCAAGGGAGTTAGTGTTGATTAGGAGAAGATTAAGGTTATCTTGGATTGGTCTCCTCCAGAGAACCTCTCTCAAATGAAGGGTTTTTTGGGACTTTGTGGTTTTTATAGGAGGTTTGTGAAGGGATATTCTCAAATGGTTGTCCCTCTTACAAATCTCACCAAGAAGGGGGCATTTGCATGGTCAGAAAAAGCACAAGTGGTCTTTGATAGATTCAAACAGCTCATGAGTTCATGTCCCGTTTTGGCCATAGACTTCTCCAAGCCATTTGAGTTACAATGCAATGCTTCTTGGTGCTATCCTAATGCAAGACAAGCATCTTATTGTCTTTCAAAAAATTTAGAGGTGTCGAGAGAACATACTCAATCTATGACAAAGAGATGCTTGCTATCATGCATGCTTTGGCCAAATTCAGGCAACATTTAATCACGCGTTTTGGCCATACCCGACTTCTCCAAGCCATCTTAGATAACATGGAGATCGCTTGGCAGCAAATGAAAAATTAGATGCACGTGGATGAATATCAAATGGATGAGCAAGTGGGGTATTAGCATAAGTGAGTGTCCAAATGCCAATAGGGAAATAAAAAGGTATGTGCTATGGAAAGGGCCACTACTATGCAAGACAAAAGCATCTAGCTCAGATTAGAACAAGTTCGCACCAGCTTAGATGTGAGACCGGAAGGTGGATGATACCTAAAGAGGAGTGGGCAGACAGAAGGTGTAGATATTGCACTCAAGGAGTGGTTGAGACAGAATGGCAGAGGGAATGTTCAGCTTACAAGGACATTCGGATCAATTATACTGAGACATTAAAAGGGAACAATTTGGGTGATCTGTTTGAAGAAGAGAAGATAATAGGGTTTGCAGATTTTCTGATCAAGATACACAGCAGAAGATCCAAGATGCAGAAAGAAAAAGAAACTTAGGTTTTTTGCATTTTCTGGGGTTCACGTCTCTTCGCTTGCTATCTTTGGGTCCCATAGGCTGCTTGGCCTCGTGGACGTGATTAAAAACATTCATTCATTCATTCATTTGGTGGGAAGCAAATTCATTGTGAAGACTGATCACAACAGTCTCAAACACTTCATGCATTAGAAGAATCTAAATGAAAGGCAGTAGAAGTGGGTGAGTAAGCTCCAAGCTTACGATTTTGACATCGCGTATGTCAAGGGGAAGAATAACATTGTGGTCGATGCCTTGTCCAGAAGGCCACACCTGAACTCTTTGGTTGAGATCACTACTAATTGGAAAGAGCATATTATTGCAAAGTACGCCAAAGATCAGTTTGCTACTAGTTTAGTTAATGGCACTTTGCATGATGAGAGGTACAAGTTGGTTGATGATTTGATACGGTATAAGGGCAGAATCTTCTTAGTACCTAAATCTAAGCTCAAAAAGAAGATTTTACAATCATTTCATGACATTCCCTTGGCTGGTCATCAAAGGTATTTCAAGATATATAGGCAGATTCGTGAGAGGTTTTCATGGAAAGGGCTCAAGGATGAAGTCCTTTGTTATGTTAAGGAGTGTTTGATCTGCCAACAGAACAAAAATAAGCACACTTTTCAAGCTGGTTTGTTGCAGCTCTTACCTATTCCCAATCAGAAATGGGAAAGTATCTCAATGGACTTCATCACTAGGTTGCCTAAGGTGCAAGGGAGAGATTGCATATATGTTGTTGTGGATAAATTGATGAAGTTTGCTAATTTCTTCACCATTACCAGCTCATGTACAACAGCTCAGGTTGTTGATTTGTTCTTCAGAGAGGTGTTCCGATTGCATGGGCTGCCCAAGAACATTGGAAGTGATAGGGACAGCAAGTTCCTAAGTACTTTTTGGTAGGAAATTTTCAAATTTTGTGGTACAGTGCTCACTCCAAGCACTAGTTATCACCCACGACGGATGGGCACACAAAGATTGTGAACAAGTGGTTGGAGGGCAATCTCAAGAATTATGCTTCAGGACGGCAAAAGGCTTGGGTGAGATGGCTTCATTTGGGAGAGTATTGCTATAACTCTTAATACCACATGTCCATCAAGATGTCCCCTATCATGGCTTTGTATGGGTATGAGGCTCCTAGCTCCATTGATTTGATATTTGGTGATAGTAGAGCCCCTCAAGTGGGGGATATGTTGCAGCAGAGTCAGGTATTTTGAGATCCTTGAAAGATAATCTTCATGCACAAAATCAGCAGAAGATGTATGATGATTAGCAATGTATAGAGTGCACTTTCGAGGTTGGGGGCATGGTCTATTTGAGACTCTAGCTTTACAAATAGTCCACTCTCAAGAAGAGGGGAGCAGAGAAACTTAAGCCACGTTTCTATGGGTCTTTCAGGATCACCAGGAGAGTTGGGGAAGTGGGTTACGAGTTGGAGCTACCGATGAGTTGCAAGGTGCATAATGTCTTCCACGTGTCATGCCTCAAGAAGATGCTTGGACATAATGTTGTAGCTTCTTCAGACTTGCCTCCATTGGATGAGGAGGGACAATTGGTTTTGGTTCCAGAGGTAGTCATCGATTTCAAGGAGCGCTCTTTGAGGAGGATTATCAAAGAGTATTTGGTGAAGTGGAAGAATTTACCCGTTGAGGATACTACTTGGGAGGATGAGCAGATTTTGCAGCATTTAGACTTGTGATTGCTTGAGGACAAGCAATCTTGGGGAGGGAGGACTGTAATGTCCCTTTCTCAGCACTAGTCCTTTTTGGTGACCGTTAGCCTATTTCGGAGGCCCGTAGGCTAGACGGAGGCAGAATTAGGGTTTCCTATTTTCTAGGAGATATCTTTCTAAGTTTTCAGGGGATGCATGCAAGAGTTTGCCAGTATGCCTTCTGGGTCTTTCTGGGTTTTCAGAGAACTTCAGATGGGTGTCACATGCATTTTGATCAGTGACCATTTCCAAACTTACTATTTTTAGTAAGTTACGATGGCTACCCAGAATGTGCTCAAACGTTGTTTGGAGTCACTGTTTTTAGCAGTATGCTATTTTTAGTAAGTGTTATTTTTGGCAATGTGGTTTGGCAACAATTCAACACTCGATTACTATTTCTAGCAGTGCAGTCTTGGCAAAGGCTTCTCCAACTTTCTTAGAGTCAGAAAAGGAAAGTTGATAACTTAAGTTATATTATTTGATATTTCTAATGTGCTTTTTGGTCCCCATGCCTAGGCTCATTGACTTTAGTTTTTTTTAAGTTGTGGTCTCTCTTTTGGACGTCCAAGTTGGATAAATTATTGCTTTTTATAAAGTTGATATTGTTGTCATGTTGGGCACCCAAGATCTTGGTCAAAAATGGACTTAAAATATTATTATATTTCTCCTCATGAGGGAATTGGAGATTTGAATTTCTGGGGATTGAAGTTTATAAATAAAACCCCTCTCCCTCTCATTTGGTATCTATTTTTCTATCATAACAAAGTGTTTCCAAATTGGTTTCAGACTCTTGCTTCAAGGTTGAGATGCCTCCTAGTTCTTCTCCAGTTTCAAGTTTGAAAGACAACTCCTAGTTGATCAATGACTGCTTCTTCACTCAAAGGTTGCAGATTGAGCTTCATTGGTGATGGCTTCTTTTGTGTTTTCAGTTTGGTGTGGCTTCAATGTTTTCTAATGACATTTTGGTGTGTTCCTTTGGAGTTTTGGAGTTTTTGGATTGCTCTTCCAATCTATTGTTGACCCACATTTATGCTCATATTGTATCGGAGACTTGGCGGAATTTTGTGGGTATTGGCTTGTTTTGCTCCTTATATCTGAGCGCCCCTTCACCTAGAATCTCATATTTTTAGAGGCAGAACCTGATTTTTTATGTTGGTCACCCTTCTTAGGGGGCTAAACTTCCTTGGGTTGGTGCATTGTTTTGTGTGCCAATCATTTGCACAACTTTTGGTGGTGGCTTGCTATTGGATGTTCGACACCTAGCTCCTAGACATCATTTGCCACTAATTTGAGGTCATTCGGAGTTGTGGTTGAGGAGTTACGAGCATTTGAAGGTTGCTAGTTGGAGTTCGTGCACGCTGTATTTCCATATCAGACTGCTGCTCCTTCATATCAGACCTAGTAATTTTAGTATTTTATCATATTATCATGATCCCTAGTCATTGTAATATCATTGAAATGATTTCCTAACACTTGGGCTTCATTTTGGTTTGGTTCCCTCATATTGTACTGAATCTAATGCCTTATTGTAACGCTGATTTAGTAGTACTAATCAGCTTGTTCTTTCAGTATTTTATATTTCACTCCCACTGGATAAGTGGTTGAGTTTTTGTTTAATTTTTGTTGACTGCTGAAAAGTGCAAGTGGATAGCTATGCTGCCAAGTTCTTTGCTTTCATTTACTTTCCAATAGCCCACTGAAAAGTGGAAGAGGCTAGTTTGCAGCCTAGTATTTACATTTTCTCTATTGGCTGGCTCGCCGCCAATAATTCTTGTACTTCCAGCATTTTCAATATTGTAATCAGATCCCCTTACACCGTATGCTCTCACCTTGCCCAATCTAGAATCTGGGGGATCAAAAAGTGAAGGGTTGCTTTCAGTTTGCTAATTATGACATTGGGCTAACACTGATGGATGAAGTTTATGTAGAAAAATTTGGAAAAAAACAAAGGGGGATATCTCAAGACCATCAGAAGAAAGACATGCAATAAATGTGGATTTCATTAGATGGCTAATGGATGGATGTTGTTTAGCGAATTTTTCTATGCTCCATTTTTCGCTATCTTGCCATCAATTATCCAGCATCATAAAGCCAACACCCATAACTATCAGCCAAACAATGGACACCATCCATTAAAGGATGAACTTCTTTTGACTGTAACTGACTTTTGAATAATCAAACCTGGCAACAATAGACAATGCACTTGACATAACTCCTAACTAATAGAAATTCGAATTAGATTTTCAAAACAAATGTGTATCACCTTTACATTAAATTTTGGTTACCTGGATAAAGCAAATCTAAAAGGACTATCCAAAATCAGATTAAAAAAATGGGAGCATCTGAGTCTAAAGATGCAGGCAGACCTTTTTTTTCAGAACAATGCAATGTGATGCAAGAAAAAATTTGCAAACATTTCATGCTCTTAATTTTCCTCTAGGAGCACTTTCCCAGGCCTATACTTGACCTGGGATAGCACCTTTCTAACATTATCTGTGACCTAAATAGTGCTAAATGCCTACAAGTCAAAATGAAATGTCTTACCAGACCCAAAAATGGCACACAGTCATCACCTATGTCGCATGGTCACTGCATTTCAACCAAAAAGTTCAAAATCCAGCAAACTTCAAAAAAACAAAAAATATCATTTGAAATGGTCAATATGTTTGTTCATACATAATCATACAATTTGCGACAGAAAGTATTAGGCTTTGCAGCTATAGTATGTGCACCTAATCACCATGAAACTATTAAAAATAGTGCTAATATCATTTTTGACTTGTAGGCATATAGCACTATGTAGGTCACAGACAATGTTATGTATTAATCTTCTACAATGTCTATGATGAATGCTTTATCAATGTTATGATATGAATATTTGAAATTTTTGTATATTTTTAAAAATTTCCTTCTTTTTTAACAGCTGTCCCCTTAAAAATGGCCCAAAAGTACCCCTGTCCCAGAAACACGTCCCGTCGTCCCCTGCCGTCCCCATCCCCAAAACTCCATGGAGCATAGATTTAAAATTAACATTAGGAAATAGGTGTATTCTTATCCAGTAAAAATATTTTTTATAAGAGCTTCAATCCCTTTTACTGATTGGATTCTAATTTTAATCTGGCACTGGACTAATTTATTTGTAGGTGCAATATGTTTATTAGATCACAGTTGGCCTTCAACTAATAACAAAAACAATACTAAATTAAAATAATGTTATTTTGTAACAAAACTGTATAGAACACTAACCAGCATATCTGAATGTTGATCTCTAGCTCCTCCTTCAACTGCATCTGCCAAGTTCTCAATTAACTGCAAAAGGATCAAAAGGTGATCACAAAGACTGAAAAGGGTTTGAACTGATTAATCGTTAAAACAAAAGAGAAAGGAATTCTACATAGGCATTTAAATTTAAGAAACTCTAGTTAACAGTTCTGTTTATATATACCAAACAGAAATACGCAACATGCTGCCTCCAATATGCATAAATATATCTAATATTTAAAATGAAAAACATCCTCCAAAGGGTCGTGATATATGTCAGATTGAGTACATGATCCATAAACTGGGATACTATTTCCTGATGACTTGTTGTGCATATAATATAGCCATACCCCTTAATGTACCTCAGTAACTTGATTTGAATTTTGAATATGATGTCCCCGTCCCCATACCCCATGTCTCCCTGCAGCTATAGTATGTGCACCTAATCACCATGAAACTATTAAAAATGGTAGAGCATGAAACAGCTATATGGAAAGATATATTGATTTCAGATTATTGCAGTGATTTTATGTTTCAATACATTGGTTTTATAAAGCCATTAATCTCCCATATAAAACTAACTTACCTACAAGAATAACTCCCAGCAAACTAATTATTATTTACTAAATAACAAATATTTATTACAACATTCTAATTTATTTATTATTTATCTAACCTATAATCTAACTATTTGTGTAATAAAACCAACATTCCCCCCCTTATTACATCAATCCAAACAAAGGGCAGAACATCGCAAAGACTGAACACAATAGCCCTTCTGGAAACTTTGATGAAGCATCTCCACCAATTCTCCTCACTCATCCAGGAAACACCAAACTGAACCCATCGATGGATCTCCTAATTGTCAAACCTGCAAAATACTTGTGAATCCAGACATACTCAATTATTCACAAGCACACCACTCCTCCTATGGATCGAGACAAACTCCATTATCCACAAGAAAACACACCAACCAACTATGAATCAAAACTCACTCAATTATCCACAGTAACACGACCACCAACCAATTGTGAATCAAAACTAACTCGATTATCCACAGTAACACTTGTCCATTTGTTGATCGAGACTTACTCAATTATCCACAAGTACACACTCGCAAAACTATGGATCGAGACAAACTCAATTACCCATAGGTACCACTCACCAAGTCTACAAATCGAGATAAACTCAATTATCTACAAACCAAAAACAACTACCATGCCCCCCCTTGCTCCATGAAGGGACCCAAGATGAAATTGGTGTTGCTTCTCATGTAGTGTATCATCTCTAAGCGAGAAGCTAACTCGAGATGAAAATACACCTCCATCCTCTAATGCCTCCAACCTCCAACAAAAAACATCTTTACATTGTATAGTTTTGCATATTCAATCCATATGGCTCTAGAATTAGTTGCTTAACCAATTCATGTGCACTTGCATCTTCTAAGTACAGAACAATGTACTTGAGCATGCGACCATGAGTGATATCAAGGTAATTCCTAGGTATATTGATATATTCTACTTTTCCAGCATTATTCAAAGCTTTCAACCCAATCCAATCTTCTTTGTAGAGTGCAATCCTGTGGAGTTAATATCACGTTGCAGTTACCATTAGGATAATATCCAAACCAAGTCATTTCTCATTGGATTAAAACAGTATAATGCTCGAACATGACCATGATCAAATTTTCAAGACTACTAAAGCACTCCTTATATGTGGAATTTCTAAGACTAAGAAACTCATTATTAAGCTTCGAGAGAAAGCTGCAACCTTTTAAGTATTCAAATATATCCGTTGGTATTTTGAGATAACTACTTGGAGCTAGGTGATCCTATACAAATTCATAATATAATTCCCCCTTGATTAGGGCATCGACAAATGCACAGATAAATGATGTCTCGCAAAGAGGCACTAATACAATTCTAGCATGTGGTCCACCTAATGAGTCCATATTTTAATAGGAGGACCTCCATCACAAAATTCAATAATTCCACAGCCTATTACGTTGCCCTGGGATAAACCAACAATGTTGTACCCATCCTTCAATTCTGCCATTGATTTCACCTTCTCATACTTCTTTGCATACTTGGTGAAGGCCTTCTTCTCAGCCTTGTACCAATTTTTGTAAGTGTCTCCTTAACACATCGCTGTGATGCTGAGCCCACACAATGTTCAACATGTAGAGACCGCGAGGGGTCTTGATGTAGGCCACCACACCCACAATCACCATGGGTAGAGTTTCCACAATAGCCAACGTTTTGCAAGTATCCTTCTTGTGAAGCTTGAATCCAGGCTTCTCACCTCTCTGACAATATGGATCATGCCAGCCTTGTATCCCATGAACGCCATCAGCTTGCAGGCCTTTGTTGGGTCAACCCTCAGAAATGATTTTTCTTTTTCTCTGTGATTCATGCTGCTTCCTACTGCTCATTGTTGTGCAGTGCACAAAACTAGGAGCAGTGCAAGACAAAGGAGTAACATCCACTAGATCGCCATTTCTCTCTTCTATTTCTTCTCTTGCATTGCCAACTACAACTCGCTAGGCATTTGAAGTAAAAACAACACTCAACATCCTCAATCCCTTCCAGATGTTGCCTTCCATAAAGATATCATCAAAACAATCAGGACGTCTACTGTGCTGGCCATGGCTCGCTTTTTTTCTCTCAGACCTGCTCTAATACCATATTAAAAATGGTAGAGCATGAAACAGCAATATGAAAAGATATATTGATTTCAGATTATCGCAGTGATTTTACATTTCAATATATTGGCTTTATAAAACCATTATTCTCCCATATAAAACTTACCTACCTACAGGAATAACTCCCAGCATACTAACTATTATTTACTAAAGAATATTTACTACAGAATTCTAATTTATTTACTATTTATCTAACCTATAATCTAACTATTGATGTAATAAAACCAACAGAAATTCAGGTATAAAGATGTGACCCACATCTCTTTCTGACTAAATGTGCATGTATATATAGTTGTGTACGTTCATCTAGCTTGGTACCCTGATTACAATATGGTATCCCCACCCATAACCCCTGTCTCGTTGCAACTATAGAATCATGTACAACAACCTGGCTCTCATAAGTCCACTCCAATATGTTGTGAACCAGCTCTTGACCCTGATAAAAGCATAAACAGATACACAAAAGATTGTTAAGGAAATCTGCAAATTTTTAGATTTAGCTTGCAATTTGAATATTTCAGGCAAAACAAATTTTACATTGCTTGTACAGAAAAGAGAAAACAAAAAATATAGAAAGAAGAACCCAAGTATGGATACTAACTCAAGAGCACTAGGTGAATAGTATGGGTATCACACTTGCCACAAGCAATCCTCTAGGTTCCTACCCAATACTTTCCAGCTCAAAAGGAACTCTGCCCTTGAGGCTTGAAGCCTTCCCATAACTCATGTAGGCATTAAGGTTTGAATATTTCAGGCAAATGAATTTTACATTGCTTGTACAGAAAAGCGAACAACAAAATATAATTAATATAGAAAGGACCCGGGTATGGATACTAACTCAAGCCCATTAGGAGAACAGTATGGATGTCACAATTGGCCAACAACAATCCTCTAGGTTCCTACCCAATACTTTCTAGCTCAAAAGAATATTTTCCCTTGATGCTTAAAGCCTTGTCATAACTCATGTAGGCTTAGAAGTTAAGGTCTTAATGCTACCAACTTTTGATCGTCTTTGCCACCTGTAGGGTCAGTTTACTAAACCTGACATATTCTTCATGTTGACTACATAACTCATAAGTAACTGAAGTAGATTGCATGACAGATGTGTAAGTAACTGAGGTAATAAATGACAACTTTGGAATGATACAACACATAACTAACATTCCTGCATAATTAATCGTTCCTGCTTAAATGATTATCTTGGCTTAACTGACAAATTCCTCCACAAAAGTTTCTCTTCGTAACTGACTATTCCTGCCTAGCCATGTAAAGATACTGATGCTCAACACAAGGGTGTCTTTACTGATGCTTCACACAAGGGTGTCTCCTTCAGACATAGTGGGGTTGTTTTAATAGTTACGGTGGGGAACTTGTTAGCGCCTTGAAGGGTCAATTGGGTCACCTTGACATTCTTGTGTAAAAATACTGTAGGAACTGCCTACCATTCAAGTGATATGGTTGTACAACTAAAATACCTGGACCTAGACTCTTAACTATGACCACTAACATTCCTCAAATCTACAACTTGATGTCATTTTCTCAACCCTAACCCATACCTGTACAATTTCCATTATCGGAAAGAATACAAGTGCAATTGCTGATGCAACATGTCATAACGTTATCAACACTTTAGAAAAAAAATTAGTGTTGTAGTTCATGAAAGAAAAAAACTTTGTAATCACTTCCAAATCACTATAGTAACAATGCTAACTGATTTCAATTTCAAGTCAGAAAAGCTTAGGGCTCAAATGCTAACCCATGCTTACTAGGATGCTTGAGTTCAAAGCTCAGTGTAATGTCCCCTTCTAGCTGACATCAATTGTTAGAGGAGATTAGCCTATAATTCTGACCCTCATAGGCTAATGAGGATGGTTAGAGGGTCTCCTGGGGTTTGCATCATCTCCAGTGCTCAATGGCATTCAGTTTTGGCTTTCATTTGGGGTTCACAGGGCTCTGTATGCATTACTTACTATTTATAGTAAGTCAGAGTTACATTAAGGGGGACCCTTACTATTTTTAGTAAGGCGTGTGGTCATATGTAGTTTCCTCAACTTAGCACCTAGTTCAGACAACATTCAAAGATGTTGAATATTTATGGAGTTATTAATGTTTATTTGGCTCAAATAAACATTAATTAATTAAAAAGATATATTATTAAGTTATAACTTAAACTTAATAATTGAGGGTCTAGGCATCATAAGGAAGGGGCCATTTATTTAATTAATGTATTGGGCGCCCACTCCAAAGTATTTATTGAAATATTAAAAGGATGAAAGAAAATAATATTTAATGATATTAATTATGCCTTTTTGAGAAATTCAACTTTCTCAAGAGAGCTTATATATTTTACTTTGGAGTCATTTTATTATTCACGGATTGAGCATTGGTGTTGATGATTTTTTTGTCTGAGAGAGGAAGCCGAGGGTTTCTGATTCAGCCAGCCATTGGACAACGTTAACTCTCCATTGTTGCAGCCTTTTGAAGTAGTGAAATATGTACTGAATTAGGCATACAAGAGGGCATCATACAGGTGTTCTGTTTGGGCATATTGGTGAAGGATTTAATCAAGGGTTTGAAGATTATATTGAATATTTGAAGACTATATTGTTGCTGGTTAAAAAGACATTGCAGATGCATTGTGGAATACATTTATTGTGGGCTGCTACAGTACCCACGAATAGTAAATCGCTACAATACCCGCAAATAGTGCCGCTACAGTGCTGCTACAGTATTCAAGGGATTTCTAAGAACATCTATTGCAGATTTAAAGACATTGGAAGAACATTTACTGCTGAAGGGTTTGAGCAGATTTTTATTGAGAATATCAAGCATTAGGAAGGCTGCATTGTTCATTGCTGGGTATTCATTCTTAAAGCCGTACCACCCTCTTCCAGCAAGGCCAACCTTGTAGATTCCAGCTGCAGCAGATTCAAGGAAAAAGGCAGCTTATTTAGTGTGAATCGAACTTCTTTATGAGGTGTTTTTTCGCAGAAATTTTATATCAGCCTTTGTAATATTTCTTATTTTTCTGTGTATGCTTGTATTCAGTCTTATCATTGAAGTTGATCAATAAAATATGAAAGTGAGGAGCTGCATTTCATTCATGTTATTGTATTTCATTTTGGTATCTTTCTTTTAATTTCAATATATGCAAAAATTCAAAAAAAGCAAAACCCTTGAAGAAACACAAGAAATTGCAAAATCATAAAACAAAAAAAGGTGACACAAAAACAAGGGCACGAAGTGTTACTACACTTAGGATGTTTACAAAAATCTCCAGAAGAGGATACATCCAGTTAGCACGGGCCAGCAAATCTCCATGACTAGGGGATTACACTCAATCATGGAGCCTATAATAACCCCCTCTAATGTATAATTGTTTAAAATGTTTTTTCTGATTTAATTGGGGTTTTGCCAGGCAATGCACGAAAATGCAAATGATTGCGTAATTGACAACATAAGCAAATATATTAATCTAATAACTCAGATTTTTTTTACTGCTTGGAAATTTAAGATTCATACCCGGGAAAAACAACAGCATTAAATGCAGGTCTGAAAGTGATTAACCAGCATCTGGAAACACCTGGAAATGGACGCCACACCTTTGTAACTGATTTCTACGCCTAGGAATTGCTGCAGTTCTCTTGCTAGACCCTAGGTGCCTCCCTTACAGCTGATTGCAGCCTTGAAACATAGGCAACCTGCTCTAGACAACATTACGCCCAGCAAGGAGATGTATGGCCTGCCATGAATGGAACAGCCTGCATTAAATGCTTCACACATGCCAGCAATAGGGTGTGAAATCTGCCTTAAATCTCACGGCCAGCTTAAGAAAGAACAATCAGCAATTATAACCAGCCATTCAACTTCTAATCTGTCAATGAAACCCTTTGTATTTGCTGCAAATTAATTTCTAGAACAATCAATGAAGCTCTGTGTGAGATTATCTCTCTGAAATGCCCTTGGGTGATCTTTCACACCTGTAGACAGTGTTCTCTCTAAGGTTTTCATCCTCAAAAAGCTTCAATCTTCAAAACCAGCAAACCCTTGCTCAGTTTCTCCAATTTGCACAAGTTTTAATAAAATGATCAAAGATAATGAAAAAGCAAATGCTTTTTGGCTTTTATACTCTCCAAATCCCCACTTGGCCAAATAATTAATATAATATCTGTTTTTGATGCTTTTAATGCATTTGGCTTTTAATATAATAATTAATAATAATAAAGCATCATTAAATATACACGTTATTAATTTTCATTTAACCCCTTATAACACCTTATAATAAAGTCATCATGAAATAATAATATTATTAAAGTCAATTAACTATAATAATATTATAACACTTGCTTATTACTACATGGCAACAAGAGGCAGGAACCACAGCAAAGGGGGTTTTTTGAATGATGATGGCGATTCGAGCAATGGTGAAGATGATCCAGATGGCAATGGGGTTTCTCTATTATTGCCTCCCTGTGGCTGGTTGTTGGGTGTGCGGGTCGGATGGAGACTGGTGCGGATCAGGAGGGGTCTTTACCTGCGGGGTTCAAAGCTCCTGCCTCTTTCTATTTGTCTCTATTTGGAAAGATCCTGCTTGCTGCTCTGGCCCTTTGGGCAGGTTTTTGTTGTTGGAGGTTTGCCCAACCCTGTTCCCTCTCTGGTCTTTTCATTGGCTCTTTCTGTTTGTTGCAGATCTAGCGCTTGTGAGCTCTTGGCCTCCTCCTCCTCTATTATGGATTGTTTCCTTTGGAGGATGCGCTTTCTGATTTCTAGCTTCCCCTGTGAGGTTGGTCACTCGTTTATTTGCCTTTGGCTGGCAACTGTCCTATGTGCTCACTATTGTGATCTTTCTGCGTTTGTTGAGACTCTTGGACCCTTGTGACTGCATTTAACTGCTTTTGGTGGGTTTTTGGTTCGTCAATTTTGTTTGCTTCATGCTCCGATGCCTGCTTCCACCCTTGTTAGCACTAGCTTTGGATGTGCTTGGTTGGCTACTTTTGGCTGCGTTGGTGAGGCGGTTTCAGTGTTTCCTCTCCTGGGTTAGCTAAACCCTTGCTCCATTTTGGTTATGTGTGTTCTAATCTTCAGGCTACAATTTTCTTGCTCTGTTCAGTTTGGCAAAGTGGATGGGTTTGTTTTTTGGCTTGTTGCTCTGCATATCCTCAAATCTGGCCTTGCTTCTCTCAGGTTTCGCCTCTTCTTCATGGTCTTGGGAGTTGGGGCGGTTTTATAGAGGTTTGTGTTTTGCACTTCACTTATGGCATTGGACTAGTATTCCTACTCTTTTGTTTTTCTTCTGCACTTCTTTGTTGCGGGTGCTAAAGACTGTGATGTGTTGGTGGTCTTCGAATTACTCTCTTTCCTTCCCTTGGCTAGCTTTCCTTTGATTCGATTGTTGTTCCCTTTTGGGCGGTGGTTGTGGTCTGCTGTGAAGGAGGGCTCCAGCCCTATTTCTGATTTTATGATGATGGCCTCCGGTTTCCTCCATCCTTTGGTTGGACTTCTCATGTATTGTTGGTTTTCCCCTCTTGGGTGGTGGTAGGGGTTCTGCCATATTTTGAAAGTTTGTACTTTCTTCTATTGTTATGGACCTGGGGGTTTGGGGTTCAATGTACTTTTGGGCTGCCTTGTTTGAGGCAATGGCTGGTATGACCCATGTTGGGGTTGTTTCTGAAATTCTTTGGGAAGAGTTGAATTTGTTGTATGTGGAAGTTTTTGGTGAAAGTTTTTTTTTGGCTTTTGTGTTGGTGAAGATGCTTCTGACGATCTTCAAAGATGTGTGTGCTCTCTTCCTGGCCCCGTTGTTTGTGTCCCCTATTGAGGTGGAGACATCTCCTTTTGTGGTGGAGACCCCTCGTTTAGAGGTGGAGGCGGGTTTGGTAGGTGTGGTGGAGAGTAGTTGTACAAGGGGGGTTGTTGCCCCTGGAGTTGGTGGCTCTCTTCCCTCTTGTTGGCCTTCTCCTTCGCAACTCCTATTGAGGTGGAGTGTGCTCCTTTGGAGGTGGAGTCGGGGATTGTTGACAAGGTGGGTGTGTTTGTGGAAAGGGATCTCCCTTTCCCTTTGCTTCATTTTATGCTCGGTTCCGAAAACTCTCAAGTTGTTGCATGTTGGTTGCAAGCCTTGGTTCAGCATGTTAAGTGATTCGCTTGTGCTGGGTTTCCCCTGCTGCAAGGTGGCATTCTTTGGGTTTATTCCACCTTATTGGTGGATGTGTTTGGGGAAAGGGATCTCCTGTTCCCTATGGTCTATTTTATGTTCAATTCTGGAAACTCTCGAGTTGTTGCATGTTGATTGCAGACCTTGGTTCAACATTTTATTCGGTTGGCTGGTGCTGGGTTTTCCCCTACTGCAGTGTGGTGTTCTCTGGTCTGGTCACCTAGGTTTCCTTTCCAACTGGGTTATGGTCTTTGGTGGCTGCAGTTCCTTTTCCCTGTAGTTGTTTTGTAACCGGTTCCTTGCTCCAGTCAAAAGTTTTGGTTGTTAATGGTCCTATCCTACCTCACTCCTTGTGAGTCTTGCTTTTAGAGGCCTCTCTTTTTGGGAGCCTCCGCTCTTTGGCCTCAATGGCTGCATTGTATTGGGTACTGGCCCTTCCAGTTTTATCATAATCAAAACTAAAATAATATTATTAAATCATTAATTTCCATTAATTAACCAACACTAGCTCAAAAGAGTGATCCAATCACATTTTCTAGATGTAGGCATGATGACGACTGATCCAGGCATGACTTACTATAAATAGTAAGTATAAGCAATATGACCAAGTGACTAACTATAAATAGTAAGTGTGGGAGAAATCGACCAAGATGACCTCCAAAAGGCCCCACCACCAAAACACTGAGTCTCTGAGCAAAAGAATACTGAGACAAGCATCAAAAAGCCTGCTAAGGAGCCACTGATTACCCTCAAAAGGGTCCCCTAAACATCCCATTAGCCTACGGGACCAGATAGTAGGCTAACCACTGCAAAGATACTGATCCCGAAAAAGGGGACATTACAGAGCCTCTTTCTATAAAACAGAAATTCCTCAAACTAGTATAGAACGAAACCATAGTACATTTCAATACAATAAGGCACCAACTTTCCCTTGGACGGAGATTTTCTATCAATGCATACAAGTCAAACTACCCACTCCATATAGAGTTTAGACCACCAAAACATGGTCACAATCCAAATTTGCCTTTACATGCCTTATACTGGATTTGCCAAGGGAACAGATTGAATCTGGTTTAGACCCAACTAACGAAATAGAAAATGAAAGCATCAGGACTCTAATTGCATTTTGACAAACTAATTAGAAAAATCCATTCCCCTAGTAAGCCAGAACCCTTCATACCCGTATCTAAAAAAGAAGCTCCATTCTATGCCAAAAGTGACTCGTTCACACTTGACCTCATGACCATCCTTCCAGAAATGCCAATTCCAACCCCACAGAAAAAGCCCATCCCACTTCACAGAAACCCACAGGCCTGACCGAAACACGCTTTTGAAGCCAAAGCTTGCCCAGTTAGAATACTCTTCCCAAAGACAACAACTTCCAAAACTTCTGGACTGGCTGCTTTAACCAGCAATTATATTTTCTCTAACAAAACTATCTATATCAACAATGTAATATTTAATATCATAAAGACTTCGAATTCTCACACTGATTACTAACAAAATAAAGTACACGATGCAATTACAATAAAGATATGGGCAATTGGAATATGCACAACCTGTGACAAGGACCTGGATCTAAATATTAATAAAATCAAGGCACAACAAAGTTGATACAAAAAAAATACCGTAAACACATAAGTCTTAAGGCCAACATACCAAACAACCATGTAAAGATAGAAAGGTTGAAATTTGAATCATGAAACTGCTTGCAGGCATAAATACACATATGTTTCCATTTCTGATATATATATATATATATATAAACACCCAATTCTAACATTTTGTCGTGTCTTATGGGATTTGAACTTGGAGCTTTGATAGGAAAGCCCCCGTATATATTTAAAATTGTAGCTTTCGATAAGGAACATATATGTGCCCCAAATATACTTGTTCCAGTAGAATTTTTGCAATACCCCAAATATACCTATTACAGTAGGTTTTCTGCAACACCTAAAATATGCAAGTTCCTATGAAATTCCAGCAGTACCCCAAATATACCTGCTCCTGCTATTGTAGAATTCTACAATACCCCAAATATAGATATTCCTCGTACGAGAGCTACCATTAATGAAAATACAAAATGGTCTCTTACATTACTGTGGACTTTCGACAATACCCACAATATAACCATTCCCTATTGAGAGGTTCAATTATGTTTATATATATCCAAACACACAAAAACACAACATTGCATCCTACATCCCTCTAGAATTTTGACAATACACATAACGTATCTAGTCCTCAAATGAAACCTACAATTATATCAGTAAGATTTTCTACAACAGAAAAGGTAAAGATGAAGAAACACGCCTTAAAAAAATGGAACTGAGATGTCCAGGGCTGACTGTTCTGCTGATTCTGAGGAAGATTTTGTATTGAATTCTGTTGCTGGTTTTGCATGCCCATCCATGCCATCATTGACTGATCCATTGCTTTCAGTTGCCCAGATCAAAGAGCCAAAAGTTAATGTTAACGGCGTAAAATAAAGAATCCTTCTTGATTTGAGAAATGTCAAAATTGCTTCTGGTTATTTGACATTTTGTCATATAAATACAGGGGTCATATAAATAGAGGGGTTGCAACAAAATCATTTTTTTGCCTAATTTATTTTTCTTTTCCTTTTCTTAGTTAAATTAGTTTTCCCTATAAATTGAATTTTTAACTATGGGACTTTTTAAAGCACTAGTGACTGTTGGAGTGATAAGTCGTACTTGGGACGTCTAAGGTGCGGACAAAGCTCCTGCTTAACTTTTCTGGTTTAATTAGGTAATATGTGACTTTTTTTTCTTTTTAAAAATCAATAATTCCATTTTAATGTGTTTTAGGTATGTTTATAGTTGTGTGTGATTGAGTGTAATTTTTAGTTTTGTAATATATTAATATTATTAATTATATTTTTTTTATATTAAAAAGGTAGGGTATTTTGTTGATTGTTTTAATGGATTAGTCAATTATTAGTAACCACTATTGGTCATATTTTTGTTTGTATAGTGTCACATATACTACCTTTCATATGTGCATAATGTTGATATGTAAAATTGGGGCATGACCCATGTCATTTGAAGGGCAGCTAGCGACACCCACCTTGAGTTATTAAAAATCATATTTAACAAAGTTTAAATCCCTCCTTTATATTCCCTTGAAATTATTACTTCTTTCTACTTATCTATATTTTTTATTCTCTATTGTTTTATTTTTATTTTACTACTTTTAACAAACTTGTGTCAATTTTACAATCAAGGACCTCAATCCATTTTTGTTGACTATCATGTGAATCATACTTGGACAAAAATTTCATCTACAACAAAAAAAGAAAAAAAATTAAAAGATTACATGTCATGTGGTACTTTGGGTAGTCTAATTAGCATAACAAAATTATAAATTTCATCCCTTGGAGTAGCTCTAGTTTGTTGAGTTCATCAAAAACTTGTAGCCATGCACTCCATCAAGCAACCAAATATGTTAAATTGAATATTGATAGTTAAGTTTTTTATATTCAATGGTGTGGTCCATTTAAAACTTATTATTAACCCTTAAAAAATTCAAAAGTATAGGTTCCTAAAGAAAAACTCATTCATTTTGCTCATGAGTAGCTAGAGAGAAAATAAAATAAAGAAATAAAATATGAGGATTTGAGAATCTCTACCAAGTCAAAACTAAAGTAAACCCATCTAACCACTTGAACAAAAGAATAAATGACATAATTATGTTGGTAGAAACAAGAATAAACTATTACCGCTTTTGTCAATTATTGTTAACTTCTTAATAAAAGAACAAATTATAAAATAACAACAACCTTTGAAGACAAACTCTAGAGCACTTTTGGTCTAGAATTTTCAAATTTTTTTCGAAGACGTTTTGGTGGCAAGAGGTCAATAGACTCCCCTGGAGGGGGGCTTGTGTGGTTCCCCCACCCAAAAAGGTTGTTTATGAAGATCGAGAGGTTGTCATTATATGGGAGAAAAGGATGTTGTTTTGGGTAGCCAAGATGCATCTTTTGTGTCCCCAAAGTTTGCATTAGCCATTTTTCATATGGTATTGAGGTATGTTCCTTTGGGAGGAGGCAAAGATTCATTCTGAGGAAGAGGACCCATCTTCCTATGTTTAAGAACTAATAAGTGTGAAATCTTCAAGCCCCGGTAATTGCTCTCTGCCTCTGGTATTTAGATCAAAGGAAGGTATTGAAGTTTTTGTGTCTAATGATATGTTGGATGAAGCGATAGCTAGAATGGACAACACTATTGTGGGTAATTTTCTAGCCTTTATACCTAATATTGATCAAGTTTGTAAATGGGTTGAAGGTGTTTGTAAGTCAAAAGGTAGTGTTTCTATTTGTGCTATGGAAAATGGTTTGTTTTTGTTTCAATTTGTTAATAAAGCAAATCTTATTAATGCTTTAACGAGGTCCCTAGGCCCTGGAAAAAAGCTTTCATAACACCCTTTCTTTATGTAAATGGAAACTTGGTTTTGACCCCTCTATGGATCTTGAAGCGATGACCCCTACTTGGGTTTGACTATGGCATAGCTAATTCATTTGGTCATGTTTGTTTGTCATGGACAAAGTAACTCAACTAAAATCTAGAATAGATTTTTCCAAAATTTGTGTCAATGTTTTAAAGAATATAGTCCTTCCCACTCAAATAACATTAAAATCTAAATTTGGAAATTGGGTTCAACCATTTTTTTATGAAAATTCTAGGGTTTACTATCAAATTGCAATCAATATGGGCATTAAGGGATAGGTGTAAACTCAATGATAGTAAAAAACAAGAATGTAGTTGAAGACCGATTTATCTCAAAAATCTAAATTAAAGATTTGTAGAAGGTCAGTTATGAGGAAAATTTGGAGGAAAATCCCTTAGATCTAGTTTTTGAAGCTAAAGTGGGGGATACTGAGGTCAATAAAAGCATTGAGGTAGAAGTTATTTAAGAACAAGGTGTTAATTATTGAAAACAAGGGGGAAGCAAAGATTTAATATCAACTTATCTATGTGAATTCAAGTCTAAAAATAAGATTACAAAATTATAGTATATGTATGTGATTACACATTCATCACAATTGAAAAATCAACAAATAAAATATGACACCAAATTTGCATAGAGAAACCCTTTCCATAAAAAAATCCACATGAGAAGAGAGGAAAAGTATATTATTAATCTTAAAATGTGAGATACACCATAATACACTTTACTTTGATCTTTGATCAATCCAACAACACTCTAATGCCTATAATAACTGAACATGAAACTACCATCCAATGGTTCCAATTTATAGAACTTGTGTGAGGTAAAACTACAAATTGTTACAAACAAAAACAAGAGGTAGAAAACGACTTGCAAAAACCCATGCCCCTTTCTTGGACAACCAAAATTCATGATAAAATATTAAATAAAATTTATAAGGCTCCAACATGGGTGCCTAGCCCAAAGCCTATTCAACTTTTGCCTTTATGAATGCTCTGATGATTCTTTAGCTTCCCATGGAACACCAATGGACACCTTTCTCCCTCCAAAATTGGGCGCCCCATTCATGACCTTTTATATTCCCAAAGTGGATGCCTAGGAGGGAAACTATGTTCATTATGTTGTGCAACCTCCACTGACATTAATCATATATTATAGTTGATTTAATATTCAACTCTAAGATAAGCGACTTTGTATAATCATAAGAATCACAAGGCAGGATTCCTAAAGTGTACAACACCTTAAATAATTTTTATCATTCATGAAAGAAATAATGAAAAAATAATAATTTTTCCTTTAAATTTTTATTTATTTTATTTTATTTTCTTGAATAATTAATGTTAATTATTTTTTTATCTACGTTAGACATATTAGTTGTGTGGGAAAAACATGAAGATTAATATAGATAAAAAAATGTATCTTTAAATAATTAGCAACAATGGTAATCTTCTCGTATTCACTAGAAAAATTCCAATTTATAGGTTTCATACAATTTTTGAATAACTTGCTAATTAATTATCAACAAAAAACATAACATAAAATGAAGGTCAATGACTATAGTTTCAAAACTATAAAGAATCAACACATAGGATTATACATTAATTTTCCTAGCAAACCCGCTATACACCTAATTCTATGAATCTTCACTACCTACAACTACTATGATGCAAATGGTGAGATCATAACTTGTAAGTTGAAAATAACCACAATGGTTCATCTCTACATGATAAGGAATCATACCACTGCTTAGTGTGTCTCAAGTGTCATGTGGTAGAGATAAATTATGGATAACTCAAGATAACCCACTTGAGAAACATAAAACCTCATAAAAAGTGTTGCAATAGCACCATGATCACTTAAGGAACTATAAATATTCAACATATAAACTCTCAAACTAAAATATCATCCCTAAGAATTAACAATGATTAATAAATGAAAATGGTAATAAGTTTTTCCAATCAATTAATTGGAATAATTTATTCTTAGATAAAAATAATTCTTCATCAATTTAGATTCATTAATGAAATATTAAAATATTTTATTATGAATTATATGTAACTATGAGTTGGATATGAATTATGACTTATTATGGAATTTGGTTATACTAATATCTCTTGTGTATTTGAAATTTTTCTAGGCATACCATGAGAGTTGATGTGAATATTGATGCAAGAGGAACAACAAATATGGCAATTGTTAAGAAGGAAAATATTTACGTCTAGAAAATTCTTTGGATATATCAATCACTGACCTAACCTAATACAAGTAATCAATATAAATTCGCTAGTT
Source organism: Sequoia sempervirens (assembly GCA_007258455.2). Classification (NCBI taxonomy): domain Eukaryota; kingdom Viridiplantae; phylum Streptophyta; class Pinopsida; order Cupressales; family Cupressaceae; genus Sequoia; species Sequoia sempervirens. Next base: position 16,263 of record VDFB02320999.1, on the reverse strand, counting down.
ACTTCTTATCATATGAATTTCCATCAAGTTTGAGTAAGTTTATCTTTTTTTATTATCAAATGTCAAGAGAGTGGTGAATTATAACCTCCTTATAAATGACGTAAGATACTATTCCAATATAACAAATTTATAAAAAAAATCAATTCTTATAAAAAGAAATAATTTGTATTAAAATAATAATGAATTAATTTCAATTTAATTCCCTAATATAATAATTAATAATAATAAATTATTAAAAAATATTATAAACAAAAACTACATAATTTTAATTGTTTATAGATGAAGGTTAGAAGTTACATAATCAATATAAATGATACATAATCCTTTTGATAATATTATTATTTTTTGAAATAATGGGACAAATAAGATTAATGATATATTTTAAAAGGTTAAATTAGATCTTTCATTTATAACTAATATTTGATTCAACAATATAATCTTCAATTAAAATGAAAAGATAAAGAACGATGATTACTATTTTATTATAATTAAATATAATAAATGTTAGGCAACAACAAGAAGTGGTGGTAAGAGTCATTGTCGATATAAAGGAGAGATCTAAGGAAAGGATGTAGGCAGGGATATCCTCTTTCTCCCTTTTTGTATGTTCATAGTTGATGCGTTGGATTATTTTTTGCATAAATCTTATCAAATGAAACTTATCAAAGGGATTTTTATCCCTCAAAACAAAGTGGTAATTAATTCTCACTTTATTGATGATAGTATGTTATTCTTGCATAATTTTGAAGAGGAGGTGAACAATGCTTTGGAAATTGTTAATTTGTACTGTGAGATATCTGGCTCTCTTATTGCTCATAATAAAATTGAGTTTTTAATGACTCAGGCTTATGCTAAGCCACAATGGATACTGAAAGAATGAAGGAAAATTAAGCATGGTGAGATAACTAGATATCTAGGTATACCCTTTGGTTTGGGAGTTTCTCTCTCTAACATGTGGACTTGGTTCTTAAATAGAATTAAACATAAGGTGTTCAATTTTGGTAATAAATTTTTTTCCTTTGCTGGCAAGATTCAAGTGGCTAATAAGATTCTCATTGCTTCCCATTTGTACTACTCTTGTTGGATGCCTTCCAAACAAGGCTATGAGGAGCTCAATAGAATAATCTGTAAATTCGTGTAGTCCAAATAGGATGGTAATGGTGGTTTTATTGCTTCTTCATGGTCTCATTGTATTCATCCAAAACACACAAGAGGATTGGGGTATGGGGCTTATCGATCCCCAAACCCAAGGGATTTGCCTTGTTGCAAAATGGGTTATTAGAGTTGCCAGCAGAGATGAACCATGGAAGATTTTAGTTCATCAAAGAATTATGGAAGCTTTTATAAAGAGGAAATGGCAAGAGGTTCATTGGCTAGATAAAAAAAATTTACCTTCTCACTCTAGAATCAAAGCTTCTCTTCCCCTCCAGTCTATTTGGAAATCTTGACAAAAAGTAAGCAATTTTTTAAATTGGAATGGATCTTCCTTGCAAACGGGGTTTAGCTTTGTTTCAATGTCAATTTGGTGGAACAAAATAATTTCTTATCATGATCAGCCATTGGCTTTATGTTTCCCAAGACAAGCTCATTATTTGTTTAAAAAGGGAGTTAGACAATTTAAAGATCTTTGGGATTTTGACCTTTTTGATTGGGCTCCTTGGAACAACATTAAGGAGCAGTATGGGTTGAATTCTAGTTATGAACAGTTTAGAATTTTTATTAAATCTCTAGTGTCAGTGGATCTAACGATGAAGTTTTGTACTTCAAGGGACTATTTTTTTTAGAGATTGGAAATGGTTATCTTACAGTCATTTCTATAATTTTCCATTAAAAATATATATATTTAAAGTTACTTCCTAGCTAGAATATTGCTAATCATTTGAATCAAAAGTGGAAATGCAGACTTAGCACTAATTTTTCGTGTAAATTAAGTGCTCAAATATGGCGTTCCAAAGCTGATTTTGACTCACAGGTATTGGTTTGGAAGATATTGCATTGCAAGCTACCTGTGGGAGATAGATTGAAGTGCATTATGGTCCAACCAACAAACTGCCCTTTTTGTAAGGGTGTGGAAAGTTTGAGGCACATTTTTTGGGACTGTGTATATGTTAAAAAGCAATGGTTTACTATTTTTAGAGACTTCTTAACTATTTTTAATCATGATTTGACTTGGAAAGAGGTTGTTTTTGGTTTTGGTATGCAAAAAGATGTGACTGTTGATTCTATTCGACATGTTGTTTTAAAAAATATATGGAGAAATAGGTGTGTTGCAATGTTTTCTAATAATTTTTATCAAACAGTTGGGACTCTACGGCTTTACTCTGACATACATATGTCTTCAGGTGGTTGCTCTTTTTTTGCAAATTCAGGTTAAATACGTAAGAAGAATAAGAGGGCTAAACATCAGTTGCAACAGATTAAAGATCAAATAGTGAAGTTTCAGCTGGACAATAAAGTTGATCATAATGTTATACAACTTTTTCCTATGTAATTGTATTTTATGGTTGATAATTTGTACTGCTTCAATGAATGTCATCAACTCTTGTAGATATTGTATATTTTGTCTGGCATTTTGGCTGGCCATGTTTTACAGCTACTGCTAGTAGCTTTATTATTGTAATTTCTTTTGCTTTGTTCAATACAAAAAAAAATATAAAGGAGAGATTGCCTAAAAAAATCTATACACATTAAAAAAATATAAATCTAATATCCTTCAAGTAGAATATATAAAGCTAACATTATGTATCAATAATTGTGTTCTTATAGTTGGGTAAAAGTACAAAGTTGTGTCCAATTTATTAACACAAGTGAATTTTAGTATTTCTAACTAAAAAGCAATTTTGGTCAAATATATGATCTAGTAAGATTCATTCCAGATAAGTTAGATATGTCCTCAACTTTTCCAACTAAAATTGTTTGTTAAATGCATATGTAGCACCACTTTGAGGGAAATTTACAAATGAAATGATTTGAAAATTTTGATGTTTCAACATCTCCTACTCATGTAAATAACATTTCTTTTAAAATGTAAAAATATCCTTTTGTAGATCCACAAGTGTAGTTTTCATATATATACATATACATATGCATCTGCATATGCATATACATATATATAGATGCATAAGAAATATTTTTTATTGATTTGAAAGCAGAGTTACATCATGATGAGGCATTTTCTCAATTGTCTGATTTGCCCCAGCTAATATATATAGTTTAACTATTATTTATAATTTTTGTATTTTAATAAAAGTAGGTTATCAACACAAAAATATTAGGTTGATTACCATGTCAAGAAAAATATTAAAAAAAAATAAAAATGCACTAGATAAAAAAATCTATATCAAAATAGTATAATTTTTTTCTATTTTAGATAAATTTTTAATATAAAAGTTGAAGTTGAATGGAAACAACTGTGTTTTAATACACACATTTTAATATTTATTTAAAAATATATTTATCAAAATTGGAAAATATATATCCATGCTCTAAAGTTTCAAGTTATAAATACACACAAAAAATTGAAGGAAAAAAATTATATTATAGAAAGCTTGGCGTCTCATGTAACTTCATTTTTCTGCATTTTTTCAACACCTAAATTATAGTGTCAATTTATTAAAAACTATATTCAAATAATTTTTAAATTTTTTCAAAAAAATACAAACATAAAATATACTAAAATATATATATATTTTATTAGGTTACATCATTTCAAAATTCAAAACATATATGCCACTTTTTAGTGATGCAAGTTTAAAAGTTAGATCTATAAAAGTGTGGCACAACTTTGTACTTTTACCCAACTATTTTTATATGGGCAGTGGGTTTTCTCCCCACTGGTCTTAGGTTCGACTCCATTCCTAGGTTTAAGAGGTGGGACTTCTTGCGGACAGGGGATCTCACCCGCAAGGGACTAGTCTCACCCTAGCTCACCCCAGGTACCTAAGGTACAGGCTAATGGACCGTTGGGTTGGATTGTGAGGACATCCTTGTTGTATCAAAAAAAAATTGTGTTAATGTATATTAAATTATAAAATTTTATTTTAAAAATGTTTAAGAATGTGCTCTAGTTTAGAGACTAACTATTTATCAAATTAGAAATATATACTAGTGATGATCCCAAATAAATAAGAATAAAGTTAAAAGTGGAGAAATTAGTCTTAAAAAATTACATGATCTTGATGCACTCCCATGAGATTTCTTCTTCTTTTTATGATATATTTGTTCATTGAGTACATATGAGACATACAAGTGGAAGCACTTCTTTGTTTAGAAGAGTATCATCTTAAATAAGTGTCATATAGTAATCTAATATTCGTCTTTGAAATATTTTAACAATAATTTTTTTTTTGTCTTGTAATGTTGTTTAGTCAGCAAAAATTTTAATCGTTTAATTTTTTTTATTATTGATATAATATATTATGTCAATTAATATGTTAAGTAAATTATATTTATAGAGCATTTTTTAAATTAAAAGTGGCAAATTAAGGGTGTCGTCCCTTCAATACAAGGCCCTGCGGGCCATCAACCAAGATAACGAGTAGAGCAACAAAACAAGGGTGCAAACCCTCAGAACAAGGCCCTACGGTCCATCAACAACAGAAAAACACTACAGCAAAACAAGGGTGTTGTCCCTTTGGAACAAGGCCCTACGGGCCATTAACAGTAGAAACACAGTAGAATAACAACCAAAACCTGGTCACATAAGACCAGGAGTGACAAGACACCAAGGACCAAGAGCAGTCCAAGCCAACAACAGACATAAAGCCAATTCCTAGCACGAAAACCAGGAGCAATCGAATGCATAGAATTAATACCTTGTAGTAGCAGGACAATAACAAACCTTCCACACAAAAGGCCACAAACTGTCTACAACAACGAACCTGCAACAAACCTTCCACTCAAGATAGACCAATATGAGTCTAACGTATTCTCAACCACAAAAGGGGTAAGAAGCCACAACATGACCCACAAATAGTGGGTCCCAAGAGATTGCCAGGAACAACCATGCCACAAACCACCTGCAGCACAGGAAACACAAATTCAAGCCCTATATGTCCCAAGAGTGTTATTATTGATTATGATATAATATAAATATGAAACATATTATATATTAAAAAAAAGGCTAAAAGAACCAAATGTGGAAGTTATCAATTCATTATGTAATTTGGGAAACCTATCCTATATTTCAAAGTAAATGTACATCCATTTCGTCTCTCAAAAATGATAATATGAGACATACCATGTTGCAAATAAATACACTCAATTGATATATTCATAAATGTGTTAAACTGTGATACCCTCCATACGTTTGGTTTGTACAAGTGAAATTTTAATTATGGGTAAGAGAATGAAGAGATTGGCTCTAGGAAAATTCACTGCCAGCAATTCACCGACGAAAAATTCACTATCAAGTAAAATTCACCGCCAATAATTCACCGCGGCGGAAAATTAACCGCATTAATATTTTTTAATATATATTTTGAAAACTTTAATTTAATAAAATATTAATGTGGTTAACTTTCCTCTGCGATGAATTTTACTTGGCAGTGAATTTTCCCATGGTAAATTGTTGGCAGTGTATTTTTCATTGGTGAATTGTTGACGATGAATTTGCCATATGCTGAAGAGACTAAATTCAAAATCCATAAATGAACTATGAATGTCTTTACGAATGAAATGTCTTTATTGACATCATATGCAAAAATAGTGATATAAATCTAGATAATCCTTTTGAATAATTGTACAATATTTTGAATGAATAAACTAGTCTTAAAAAATGACCTATCATTATTGTATTGTCATGTTACCCTACCTAAATTAAATATAACTCTAATAAGAATAAGAATACGTTGAATTTATTTTAAATGTGTGTAACTTATTTTTATGTTGTGATTTTGTTTCTTGTTTCTTTTAATTATGATGATTTTATTAGTATATTTTGTTTCGAGTAATTATGATTCTATTTATTATCTTTATTAAGAAAATATTTTATTTTGAATAAGAATAAAAAATTAATAACTGAAAAAAAATTCAAAAAACATCAATGTAAGCTTTTGGTTTTAATTATGTATATTTTTCATTTGACGTTTCAATCACTCTCAATGATCCATCATCAAAAAGAACATATTAAATTAAAATATAGACATAACTTTAACAAGATAGAGACAAGAGATGAGATATTTGAAAGGAATGAAAACAATTCAACATTTTGCTCTATATTTCTTTCATCTTATTTGTCTACAGAATAGAACAAGGAGAACAGGGATCTCGATTATTTATCTAACTCTACCATTTTTTATTTGAAAAACCTCCTGAAAAAAAGGAGACATGCAAGCAAATGGTTCCTTTGCTCAACCTTAGACCATCTCCCATCCATAAAATATAGGAGTTGAAAATCCTTACAATAATTCTACCCGTGTTCTCCTAAAAAATCAATAATACAATTACAAGAGGATGTCAATGGACATTTATGGTTATTCAGGCCCTCACAATAAACCATCTAGGCTTGTAGACACTTAAAATCTCCTGATTGATACTAGGTATCTGATTCTAATTAACTAACACCATTTCAACCTAAATCACCCCGAACTAACCAATTAATTAAATAATCAACATTATTTAGTTAAATTCAGCAAATTCAGCTATTAATCAAATAATTAAATTTATTGATTAATTCACCCTTCTTCTAACTAATATTCATCATATTTAATTAATTCCCCCTAAATCCCCACATTTGATTAAATCAATTAAATCAAATGTCACAATCTCCTAACCCCTCCCAATTAATTAATCTTAAATTACTTTCTAATCATTATTAATAAATTCTCTAGTTTTTAACTCCTCAAGAGTTAAATCAACCCATGGTCAACTAACTAGGTTGCACATGAAATTTATTTCTTTTAATTATCTAATTCCTCTATTTATCCTCACAATGGCATATTCCAAAGAATATTCCTCAACCACTTCTCATTTAATTTCCCTCCAAAGGATTTCAAAAACCTTTCACATCTTCAATAACTCCTCTTACATCCTCTCACATCTCAACCACATTCAATAAATTCTTCTTACAACCTTTCAAATCCTCAACCATTCTCATTTATTTCTCTTACATCCCCCATTCCTCGACACATTTCCCAAAATGTGCTCCACCTTCTTCCAATAGAATTGTGACAAATGTCACATTCTCATTGGCTCCCATTTTATCCCATATTCACCAAATCCTCTCATTCTTCAACCCTTGAGTTCTATAAATAGAAGCATTCTCTTCACAATATGGATCCACAACTTCAAGCATTATCACTACAGCCATTTTCATACTTAGTGTTCCATCATTTTCATCTATTTTGAGCATAGTTTCACCATTTGGAGTTAATTCAACACTTTGAATCATCAACATCTTCAAAGTTTATCACAAGGGATTGGGAAAGGGCTTCTTTCCACATTAAACTAGCACCACTCCCCCTCTGGGATGGAAGTTTGCTTAAGTTAGACTAGATTACCTGCTTTGTTCTATTTATTTCAAGTTTTTATCATGTTTTCTTGTCTTCTTGATCAAATAATCTCATAGGGAGTGTGTTGTTTGATTACTAACATGTTTAACACTAGATTGATGTTTTTTGTTAGTTGATTATAGATTGGACACTCACATTTTGGCGCTAGAAGGAGGGCTAACTAGTTTATCTTATCAATTTTTGAGTAGTTACAGGGGAGCGACACTGCCCTTGACCCATACAAGGTCTCCTTTGATTATAGTGTCACCATCGCTTACTTGCAGAGCGTTGCCTTTGCTTCTAGCACCACTATCGCCACATCATGCCACCTTTGCTCATTGTTGTCATGTCGCATTTGCTACAGCATCACATATGCTCTTTTTGTCTTTTGTCTTATTTTTGGTTCTGACTAAGTGCCACTTTTGAAATTGTGCCACATTTGCGCTCTCTGCCTTCTACATAGCACCACATTTGCTTTCAACAGAGCATCACATTTGCTTTCAATGTCACATTTGTGCAGTCACAGAGCGTTGCATATGCTGCACAACGTCGCCTTTGTAGGAAAGGGAGGAAAATTGACTTGAAGGCCTAAAAGCATTTTTTAATGCTCTTTGTAATAGCTTAGGCTTTCCAATTCTTTCATTTATGTTTTAGGAACAACTAGAGTTACTTTGGGCTTAAAATTAATAAACAACTCAAGTTTTGTCAAAGTTGGTTAAAATTGAACATTAGAAACTTACTAGACTTTGATTTTGGGTTAAAATTGAACAAGACAAACTCATATTTAAGCTTGGTGCTCTAAAAAGAATTCATCTTTATTTGGGCTTAAAACGAACTTGTGTTTGCCTTGTTTATAATTTTTTACAATTTGTGTCATTCGAATGTGTATGCACTTCTCTCACGCTTCCAATGATCTTGAGAATCAAAAGCATTCGAGTGACATTGATTGTCTAAAATTACCCACACATTTCAATTTGGTGATAAAATTGAACAATCATGTGAGTATGAAGGAAAGGCATTGTGTGTGTTCCCTCCTAGTGCAATCTAGGCAGTCAAATTACAAATGTACTCTTCGCTATTGTTTATCTTTAGAGAGCCTACCTTGGTGGGAAAAAGTACTCACCCCAAGGGAATGACTCGAGCAGTAATAGGCTAAAGCCAAGCTCTTCCAATCACTATATTAAAATGTGTTGTGACGAAAGTCATTAACAATAGGTGTGTATGTGTCATACCGACAAGTGTCACCCATAGTATCCATGCGATACATAAAAATCCTTCCTTAGGGAAAGGATTGTGAGGCCTCTTAATTCTCCATAATATTGAGCTAATCTTGTTGCGTGTATGGCCACCTCGAACAAAAGTCCTTACTACAACCCATTTGTGTAAAGGTCAAAATCCTTACTATTTGTTGGTACAAGAAAGGTCAGTTTGAAGCTGCCTCACATTTGTACTATTCAAAGTAAAAACAAAATAAATCCTCAAAGTCTCCAGATCTTTAAGATTTTGAGATTTGGTGGTCCCGAGAAGTGTGTGTCGTGCAGGGGAGCCAGTGTTGTCAAATCTCTAGTTGTTCGCTTTGTCTTAGTGTTTGGAGAAATCCAAGTGGGGACTCAAAAAATATTGTCATTTCTATCTAGGGTTGTGCAATTTGTGAGTTAGTCAAATACTTTGCTTGGATCTAAAACTTTGAAACAAACATTCAACAAGTCATTAAAATTTCAAACCCTTTGGAAGAACAAATATCCTTGAAGAGTCCAAATGTTAATGCTTGTCCCTAGGGATTTTATCCTTAGAGGCTTCTAAATATTTGGGCCCATATCTTGATTTGTTCTCTCCAAATTCAACCTAGGAAAACCATGCCTTTGATTCTTTGATTTTCAGATAATGGACCTTGTGGAATGAAAAAGAGTTAAGACATAGACATTCAATTTGAAAACTAAGCAAGAAGTGTTGATGTGGTAAAAAGAATCCATTTAATCCAGATAAAAGACAATTGGACCCCACATGTGTGTTTGATCTCATGATTTCCCGCAAAGTCAAAATCCTAAAACCAAGGTCTATCAATCGTCATAAGCGTCTTAGTCCAATGGCTCTCAAGAAACACCTTTCAACACTTTACAAAACCAAAGATAGATTGGTATACAACTTTTACAAACATGCTTCACAAGATAATCCAAACTTGTATTCATTACATTATTGTCAAAATCTGGGTCTTTTCCAACATTTTGAATTTCTCACATAGAGTTGAAATTTTTAGAGGTATAGCATGTTCTTCAATACCTTGGTCTTGTAAACAAAGTCTCTCTAGGTTCATCTAGGATCAAACCAACACTTTCATTTGTCACATCATCAATCAAATCCCATCTCACAAACAACTGTTAGAACCTTGGAAAAATAATTCATGCTAGACTTATGGTAAATCCTTCAACCAAAATCAAAATCACCTTGTTTGGCTAAGTGTGTGTGGATGAATCCTTCCTCATACATTTAATTAAATTATAACCCTTGTGGACAAGTTTATTCCAAGATAACATATAATATCTTGGGATCTATAAGTCCATTATTCAAATCAAACAAAATCCAAGTCAAAATCCAAAAATCCTAAAGTCTAGTATTCCTCCAAAGTTCTTAAAAGTTCAAAACATCCATATCATTCATCCTTCATTTATCACACCACCATCATTTGATCATTAAACATCCTAGATCTGCTTTTTTGTACCTAAAGTTTAGACCAGCCTAAGGAGTTAGAGGTTTACCTCGCATATTCCTAAAAGTTGATCCCAATTTTATGGTCCAAACAAGATCACAACACAAGAAGATCATGGAGAAAAACAAAGAAACATCCACTTCAAGTGATTTGAGCCAAACTGCATCAGAATTCAACCCTATGGAATCTACCATCCCTTCACTCAACCCCCCTCAACAATCACAAGATCTTCAAGAGGGAGGTTTTCAAGTGGAGGATGTCACTAGCAACTTTCAAGGGATGACCCAAGATGAAATTGAACTTGTCCAAAATCCAAAAACACACAAGATTGTTAACACGGTCATGAGGCTCAATCCCACACAATACATGTTGGCATTAACAAAGGAAGGGGCTAAACTCCCCTTCGATTTTGATGTGAGAACTATTGTTGAACAACCTCTTGGGAATATGTCATCCACATCATTTACTCCAATGTCATTCCCAAGCATCATCCAACCCATCATACAACAAACCTTTTCTCATGCTCCAAATCAACCCATGATCACCAAGGGGAGTTCATTACTCCAAGCTCTTCAAACACATCCACTTGTCAACACTCAAAATCTAGAGGCTAACACAATCTTGGGTATGCCCAACACTGTCCCACAAGATCCAAAAAATCCATATGTACCACTCATCTTCCATGATACCAGCAATGCCTCCACCTTTTCCGTGATACCGACATACTCTCTTGATACACAAGTCTCTCTCCCCATGATATCATAAGGACAAGTAGATTCATTTGGACAAGTGGGAAATTTTAACACATCATCCTCACTTCTACAAGGGAACACACCACCAATATTTCCAGCATTCCTCTTTTAACATCAACATTCCAATTCCCACCAATTCAAGGTTTACGGCACCCCCCTTTACCTAACATACCAATCAAATCAAATCAAAATCCTCTAGTCACAAATCAAATCAAAATCCTCCAGTCACAAATCAAATCAAAATCCTCCAGTCACAAATCAAATCAACATGTCAATCGTACCAAATCCGCCAGGCATGCCACTGATATCACAACACCAAGTGGCCTCAATCCAAACATCTCAACCAATCATTACACCATCTATAACACCTCAAACTCTCCAAAATGTGGTCTCTCAAGGACCTAGCACATCAATCATACTACCTCCCACACAACCTCTTGGTATCACTCAACAAGCACCTCCACAACCACCCCAATGATCTCTCATCACACCATCTCACACCATTCCACCAAATCCTCCGCCTCCACCACCAAATCCAAACATATCAAATCAATACAACATCACATTGCAAGCAGCCCAACAAGCGTATCAAAAGGCACTTCAACAATTCCAAGCTCAACAAACCACACAAGTTGTGCAACAAGCCACACAAGAACAAGCACAACACACCACACAACAAGAAAAAGCACAACAAGTCACACAATAAGCACAATAGGCTGCCCAGGCACAAGCACAAGCTTTATTGCAACAACAACAAGCCGCACAAGTTGCGCAAGCCACACAACTTGTACAAGCCGCTCAATAATCTCAAGTTCAAGCACAAGCTCAATACCAAGTGCAACAAGCACAAGCACAAGCCTTGTTACAACAACAAGCTTATCAACAAGCCTTGTGACAACACGCAAAACAACAGGCACTGATAGCCCAACAACAACAAGACCAACAACAACCATTGTTGGTGCAACAAAAACTATTGGCATACCAACAAGCATTGCTTGCACAACAAAACTTACAACAATCTTTCACAAACACACATTCAAATGCCTTGAAAACAAACAAACAAACAAACAATCCCACCTGTCACCCAAGCAACCATACCACCCCAAAACACATACATCCCACCACCCGATCCACAAAATGATTTGATTGCACAAATTAAACTACTCTCGCAACAGGTGTTAGACATACAATCAGGAAAGACAACAAAATCACAAGGGAATTTTTCCCCCTATCCATTTGACGTAAGCATTGTGATGGTCCCATTCCCACAAGGATTCGAGATACCAAAATTTGGCAAATACCGTGGGACTGGCAATCCTAAAGATCACATCAGGAAATTCCACATACATTGTATGGAAATTGCATATGATGATTCCTATCTAATGCGTTTCTTCCCTCAAAATTTGGCAAGTCTAGCAATGGAATGGTTCTCTCGCATTTCCTCTGGAATTAAAAAGTTTCAAGAAATTATGGACTTATTCATACATAATTATTCATTTAACATAGGCGTGGAAGTGAGCTTGGAAGAATTATCCAACCTAAAAAAAAACAAAGGAGAAACATTCACAGCCTTCTTGCAACGATGGCGAGATAAGTCCAATAAGAGCAAATGGGCTATGCCTAAAGAACAACAAATTGGGACTATCATCTCCAATCTTGAAGGGACCTTGTCCTTTAATTTGAAAATGAAATTCATAACAACCTATGACCAATTGATTCCCAAAGTGCTCAACATTGAAAGAGCCCTTATAGCACAAGGGGACACACCCACATATCAAGACAACCGACCATCAACAAGTTACAATGACAAACCTCACACATGCGAAAAGAACAAAAATGTCACCAACGATGGTGTCATTGACACCAAGGTTATTATCAGTTCCCCAAGGCAGAATACACAACAACAAACACACCAACAACCACAAATCAACCCATCATCGCAACAACAACCCAACAATCAAACTATCAACAATCTAAATGCTCAAGGGGGACCACCCCCAAGAAACATATATCCCCCTAAATGAAAATACACACCACTTGGGGAACCAATCAAATCTTTCATGCAATAACTGGTACAAGCAAATCTTGTCAAAATGCTAGTATAAGAAAATTATCAAGAGCCTCAAGTTAAACCACCATGGTATAACAAGCAACACCTTTGTGACTTTCACAAAATAAAGGGACACACAACAACTAGTTGTATGAGACTCAAGAATCTAATCCAAGATCTCATTGATGATAAAACATAACCATTGAATAACCAACTAGGAATCAAGATCTTAAGATATACACGAATCCAATGCCAGATCATAATAAAGGAAACAACAATGGTAAAGGAAAGAGTTACAACAATGTGAACCATGTTTATGACCATGTTATTGCATCCTTGGATGAATGGGTAATAGTTGTTAATATCAAAGGACCTAGAGCCAAGTGTGGAGTCACCACACGTGGTGGAAGAATTACCATTCCAGGACCTTCACCACCACCCAAAGCACCCACCGCCAATCCAAAGTCAATCCCTAATGGTTATAATGTCCTAGATCAATTGAAAAAGACCCCCACCCAGATTTTCATCATGGAGTTACTAAAAATCTCACCCACATAGAGGAAAATCCTAGAAAAGGAACTAGCTACATCCTCAGTCCCCACAAATCTTGATGCAAACTAGTTCCAAGCTATGATCAAACATATCACTACACCACATCTCCTAACATTCTTTGAGAAAGATCTCCTAACCCAACCATCTCACAACCGTGCACTCCATCTTGAAGTCCTAGTCCACAAGAATAAAGTCAAATGAGTCTCGGTGGATGGAGATGCGGGTTTGAATATATGTACTCTACAGTTAATAAAGAATTTGGAATTCTCAGTAGATGTTATTGAGAAAAGCAAAGGTATCACTATCAGGGCGTATGATGATCAAGAAAGGGTGTCTCAAGGCACCATTCAACTCCCTATTCAAGTAGGGCCAACAATCATGGAGATCACTTGCCAGGTTCTTGACCTCGAAATCCCCTATAATATCCTCCTAGAGCACCCATGGATCCATGGGATGCAAGCTATTGCATCCACATTCCATCAATGTGTCAAATTCCCTTATCAAAACCAAGAAGTCACAATCCATGTTGACCCTAAGCCTTTTTATTATTGCAAAAATTGGGAGGCCAAATATTATAAGATGCCCCAAGTCTCAAAAAATGATGAAGGACCCACATCCCCTTATGTTGATCCATCCACCTCAGCCTCCACTTCTAAGAAAAATACACCTTCCATTCTAAACATCCCAAAAGTTAAGGTTATTATCCAAGATCATGGATGTGCAGACTATAAAATGAAAAAGAGTTCCTTTGTAATAGGAGAGTTACCTCAATCTCTTATATCTCATGTGGGAAACCACAACCAATTGACACAATATCTCAGACCTTCAAAGCAAAAGCTACCACCTTCAAAAAGTGGGGAGACCTAAGCAAGGAGGTGGTAGTTGAAAAAGATGTATCAAGCCTATTATATCAAGATGAAAGGCTCATGCCAGATCTCCCCATGGAAGAAAGCAACAAAGATCTTCAATTAATGTTTAACTGGGGCTATAACAAAAATGAGAAGCTTGGGTAAAATGATAACAGTTTGTTTGAAACTATTGTTCCTGAGAAGCGCCTTAAGAATCTTGGACTTGGATGTACCCCTACAAAGATAACCATTCTTGGCAAAGGTAACTCTGTTAAAAAAGTCAAAGCTCCTCCTCAATTACCGATATCCACAAGCCTACCTTTAGATAACTATACCTTTGATATAACTAACATGTATGATGAGGATCCCCTCTCCGACCTACCCATGTTATTTAAGGACTCCTCCCTTTTTATGATCATGACCATGTCTTTCAAGTCAAGTAACCAAACCACTAAACTGAAACTTGTTTACCCCCAACTCATCGATTGTGACCAACGAGGACCATCAATCTTAAACACATTCGAAAATGATGAGGCTCTCTCAAAATTCATGGGACTAAGGGATACTCTACTATATGGATATAACAAAGCAGGGTTTGATATTGAGCTGGACACACATGCGTATTATGGGGAAACCATTGAATCTCTTAGTCGTAAAATTGAAAATCTAAGAGTAACGTCTAGGTCTTTAAGTGAAAACCACATTGTGGCACTTTCTGAGCCCAAAATAGTAAAAAGAAATGATGTATCCAATGGTGAAAACCTCTCTCAGGTGCCAAAGGATGAGGGATTCAATCTTCCCCTTAGTTTCATCCATCAGGAAAAATCAGCAGTACTGGCAAAAAAATGCAACCCAGTTAATCTAGGAACTGAAGAAACACCACACATCACTTTCTATGTGGAGTCGCTTTTGACCAAGGAACAAGAAATTTTAGCTGCATTTTTGAAAGAAAGGAAAGTAAATTTTGCATGGACCTATGCTAATATGTCAAGCCTTGATCCAAAGGTAGTAGTCCATCATCTAGCAGTTTATCCAGGGGAAAAACCAATAAAACAAAAATTAAGAAGGATGCATCCATAGATTGCATTGTTAGTAAAACTTAAGCTACATAAACTTCTTGACGCTGGCTTCATACAACCTATTGATTATCCTGAATGGTTTTCCAACCTTGGTGCTAGTTTCTAAGCCCACTGGGGGCATCCAAATCTGTACTGACTTCAGGAATCTAAACAAAGGATTCCCTAAGGATTATTTTCCTCTTCCCAACATAGACATGATTGTAGATCTAATGGTAGGGCACGAGATGCTATCATTAATGGATGGGTTTCCAAGATACAATTAGATTATGATAGCAAAGGATGATCAACATAAGACAACCTTCACTTGTCCATGGGGCACCTACTATTGGAACATGATGCCATTTGGGTTAAAGAATGTTAGAGCTACATACCAAAGGGATATGACTCTAATTTTTCATGAGATGATCCACAAATCTGTAGAAGAATATGTGGACGACATACTAGCCAAATCAAGGAAGCGTCAGGACCACATAACAACACTAGGTTCTATTTTTGACAGACTGGAAGAATATAAAGTACAACTCAATCCTAAGAAATGTGTCTTTGGTGTGCAATCAAGAAAACTTCTAGGGTATATTGTATTAATGAGGGGAATTGAGATAGAGCCTACAAAATTCAAAGCAATTCTTGAAATGGAAGTGCCACGGACATTGAAATAGTTAAGGGGCTTACAAGGAAGGGTCCAATCCATTCACAGATTCATAGCACAATTAGAAGATAAAGTTGTCCCCTATTCTCATCTACTCCACAAGAGGGTAACATACAAGTGGGATGAGAAATGCAAT